>LZPO01044867.1:57047-72645 GCA_001675575.1 Neotoma lepida | reverse complement strand
CTTCGCTCCTGGGAAGTAGAGACAGCGTTGGTGAGTGGTGGCTTGCTCCTAATTCCTCTGATCTCTGTCAGATTTTCACCATTATTTCTTGTTCCGCGTGTTTATTAATAAGACTGGTTAGAAGTTCTTCTTACAGGTCTTGACATGCTTGTCTCCTAAGAAATTTATAATGGAGTCTTAGACATAAAAGTACAACATTTAGAGACAAAGTTGCCAAAAAAGAGATAATTGTANTTTTTCCATTGGCAAAGTAGCTTAGACAGTGGATGCTTTCTTAGCATTCACAAAGCCATGGGTTTGATTCCCAGAACCACATGAATGGAGGAGCTTGGTTGTGCATGCGTAGCATCTTGGTATTTGGGATTTGGAGGCAGGAGGATCAACAATTAAAATTCAAGGTCATCCTGAACTACATAGTAAGTTCAGGGCTAGCCTGGAATATACAGGACTGTGTCTGAAAAACAACAACCAAAAGAAATATAGCTTTATTTTTCACTATGCCCTCACATGATGGAAGATAGGGAGAGCCCCTGGGGTCTTGTTCAAAATAGATATAATGGTTAGTTTTTTAAAATACTCTTATTTATTTAATTTTTTTGTCATTTTACATACCAATCCCAGTTCTCCTCCTTCCCTTTCTCTCTCCCTTCCACCTCCTCCTATCTCACTCCCCATGGACTCCTCAGAGAGGGTAAAGCCTCCCTTGATGAGTCAACAAAGTCTGGCATACTAAGTTGAGGCAGGACCAAGCCTCTCCCTCAACCCCTGTGTCAAGGCTGATCAAGATATCCCACCCTAGGGAATGAGTTCCAAAATGCCATTTCATGCACCTGGGATAAGTCCTGGTCCCACTGCCAGGGGATCCCCAAACAAACCTTGTGGTGATTATATTATGTCCCCCAAAATATTGTGTACCCTAATAAAACTTATTTGGGGTCAGAGAACAGAACAGCCACTAGATTAAACATAGAGGTTAGGCAGTGGTAGCACATGCCTTTAATCCTAGCATTCCTGAGGCAGAGATCCATCCAGATCTCTGTGAGTTCAAGGCCACACTGGAAACAGCCAGGCATGGTGGCACACACCTTTAATTCCAGCACCTGAGATCTCATGTCTTTGCTTGAGAAAGACACATGCCTTTAATCCTAGAAAGTAGTGGCAGGAAGCAGAAAGGTATATAAGGTGTGGAAACCAGAAGCTAGAAGGCCTCTTAAGCTTTCAGGCTTGGAGCAGCAGTTGAGCTGAGATTCATTCGGGAGAGGACTCAGAAGCCTGCAGTCTGAGGAAACAAGATCAGCTGAGGAGTTGGCAAGGTGAGGAAGTTGGCTGTGGCTTGTTCTGTTTCTCTGACCTTTGAGAATTTATCCCAATACCTAGCCTGGTGTTTTCAATTAATAAGACTGTTTAAGATTCGCTCTACAAAACCTAGCCACATAACTGTCACCCACATTCAGAGAGCCTAGTTCAGTCCCATGCATGTTCCCCACCTGACAGGCCAAAGTCCATGACTTCTCGATAGCTTGGGTCAGCTGTCTGATTTTCCTCATCATGATCTTGACCTCACTTGCTTCTGTGATCCCTCCCCCCTCTCTTCAACTGAAGTCTAAGAGTTCAGTCCAGTGCTTGGTTGTGGATCACTGCATCTGCTTCCATCAGTTACTGGATATAGGTTTTATGATGACAATTAGGGTAGTCACTAATTTGATTATAAGTGAAGGTAAGTTCAGGCACCCTCTCCATTATCGCTAGCAGTCTTAGCTGGTGTCATCCTTGTGTATTCCTGGGGATTTCCCTAGCACCAGGTTTCTCCCTAACTCCTAATGGTTCCCTCTACCAAGATATCTCTTTCATTGCTGTCCCTCTCCATCCCTCCCTCCACTCATCCATCTCAGTCCCTCCTGTTCCCACCCCCATCCCTTCCCTTCTGCCCCACCTCCCAGTTTACCCAGGAGATCTTAACTATTTTCCCTTCCTGGGTCCATCCATGTATGTCCCTCTTAGGGTCTTCCTTTTTAACCTGTCTTCTCTGGGGTTATGGATTGTAGCCTGCTTATCCTTTGCTTTGCATCTAATATCTCTTAAAGAGTGAGTACATATGGTGCTTGTCTTTCTGGGCATGGGTTATCTCACTCAGGGTGATTCTTTCTAGTTCCATCCATTTGCCTACAAATTTCATGAAGTCATTGTTTTTTTTAACCACTGAGTAATATTCCATTGTGTAAATGTACCACATTTCCCTTATCCATTCTTCAGTTGAGGAGCATCTAGGTTGTTTCCAGGATCTGGCTATTATGAATAATGCTACTATGAACATGGTTGAGCAAGTGACCTTGTGGTATGACTGAGCATCTTTTGGGTATATGCCCAATAGTGATATTGCTTGGTCTTGAGGTAGATTGATTCCCAATTGTCTGATAAACTGCCATACTGATTTTCAGAGTGGCTGTACAAGTTTGCACTTCCACGAGCAGTAGAAGAGTATTCCCATTACTCTACATTCTCCCCAACACAAACTGTCATCAGTGGTTTTGATCTTAGTCATTCTGACAGGTGTAAGATGGTATCTCAGTGTTGTTTTGATTTGCATTTCCCTGATGGGTAAGGATGTTGAGCATTTCCTTAAATGTCTTTCAGCCATTTGAGATTTTTTTTTTGAGAATTCTCTATTTAGCTCTGTAGCCCATTTTTTAATTGGATTGTTCAATATTTTGATGTCTTTTTTGATGTCTAGTTTCTTGAGTTCTTTATATATTTTGGAGATCAGCCCTCTGTCAGATGTGGGGTGGTGAAGATCCATTCCCATTCTGTAGGCTGTCGTTTTGTCTTATTGACCATGTCCTTTGCCTTACAAAAGCTTCTCAGTTTCAAGAGGTCCCATTTATTAATTGTTGCTCTCAGTGTCTGTGCTACTGGTGTTATATTTAGGAAGTAGTCTCCTGTGCAATGCAGTTGAGGCTACTTTCCACTTTCTCATAGTTGGATGTATTTTGAGGTCTTTGATCCACTTGGACTTGAGTTTTGTGCATGGGGATAGATATGGATATATTTGCATTCTTCTACATGTTGACATTTAGTTATGCCAGCACCATTTGTTGAAGATGCTTTCTTTTTTACATTGTATAATTTTAGCTTGTTTGTCAAAAATCAGGTGTTCTGAGGTGTTTGGATTAATGTCAGAGTCTTCTATTTGATTCCATTGATACATGGGTCTGTTTTTATTCCAATACCAAGCTGTTTTTATTACTATAGCTCTATAGTAGAGCTTGGGGTCAGGGATGATGATGCCTCTAGAAGTTCATTTATTGTATAGAATAATTTTAGCTATCCTGTCTTTTTTTCCCCATGAAGTTGAGTATTGTTCTTTTGAGGTCTGTGAAGAATTGTGTTGGGGTTTTGATGGGGATTGCATTGAATCTATAGATTGCTTTTGATAAGATTGCCATTTTTACCATGTTGATTTTACCTATCCAAAATCATGACAGCTTTCCATTTTATGCTATCTTCTTCAATTTCTTTCTTCAAAGACTTAACATTCTTCTCATACAGGTCTTTCACTTGTTTGGTTAGAGTTGCCCCAAGATATTTTATATTGTTTGTGGTTATTGTAAAGGGTGGTGTTTCTCTGATTTCTTTCTCAACCCATTTATCACTTATATATAGGAGGGATACTGCTTTTTTAAAATTTAATCTTGTATCCTGCCACATTACTGAAGGTGTTTATCAGCTGTAGGTGTTCCCTGGTAGAATTTTTTGGGTCACTTATGTATACTATCATATCATCTGCAAATAGCAAAAGTTTGACTTCTTCCTTGCCTATTTGTATCCCCCTAATCTCCTTTTGTTGTCTTATTACTCTAGCTAGAACTTCAAGTGCTATATTGAATAAATATGGGGAGTGTGGACAGCCTTGTCTTGTTCCTGATTTTAGTGGAATCACTTTGAGTTTCTCTCCATTTAATTTGATGTTGACTGTTGGCTTGCTTTAAATTGCCTTTATTATGTTTAGGTATGTCCCTTGTATCCCTGATCTCTCCAAGACCTGTATCATGAAGGAGTGTTGGATTTTTGACAAAGGCTTTTTCAGCATCTAATGAGATGATCATGTGGTTTTTTTTCAGTTTACCAAAACCAATAAATGTCCAGCCTTTATTGTTTTCTCCCAGGGTCTGCGGAAGATTCTTACAACCAGCTGAGGATCTAATCTGAGGGATATTAAATGAATCTAAGCACACTGAGTTCTTTAGTTCATTCACTTTATTCTTCTAAATCAATTCTATGTACATAGCTTCTTTTCTGTTCTCACACTTAGCTCCTCTCTGTCCCTTCTTCTGCTCTCTCATTATTTTACCTAGTTCTTTCCATCTTTGTCCTCATCTTTGTTCTTCTAAATCAATTCCTCTTGAGTGCTGTGGGGGAACCAGTATATACACACAAGCAGTAATTCTTTGGCAAAGCAATGTGAAGCTTGAAGCTTTCAGAGTTACAGAGAGATATGATAAGGATCTACACATAAAGCAATAATTATGACCTTCCAATTACAACTCAAAAGGGGGAGTATATTTGCACAAGAAACAAAGCTTGGCACCTATCATCCACCTGGCCTTGTCAGAAATCTCCTTTGGTCAGTGGGAAATAATTATCTTAACTTAGTAAGTAGCAAGTGGCTAAAACATCATCCCAGAAATATGAGCACTATATCTCTTAAATTAGGGTCTTGTGTAAATAATCTGGGATGAAGGTAAAGAGTCGAGAATTTAATTGTTAGTGGTTATTTTCTCTTATCTGTAAGTGAGATGAGCTAATGTTTATCTATCCATTTGTTGTGGGATTAAAAAGTATCTTAGCTGAAATGCTTTTGTCCAGAGAATGGCCCTGGCCAGATGTAAGATAATGAAGAATAAACACAGCTGGAGAAATTTATCCAATTACCCCAAATGTATAGAGGAAGTTGTGCCCATAAGATTGAGATGCAATCATGAGATTACATGTACACATATTGTGGAAATGAACAGTAAATGGAGAGAATCATACCTATTATTGCACAAGAAGTTTACAGTAAGAAAGAGCCAATTCATTCAAACAGCAATAATTCCATAATGCCTTGTGTGATGATTTCCTCTAACAGAACCCTTAGTTCTGATAAGTTCACCTTCTGAACTCTAGTTGCTACCTGGTGTATACTCCCATGGTCTTTTGCTTCCAGTGGCTCTCAATATCAGATTGCTTATATGGTGGATTACATTGACAGATTTTCATATNTTGAAACATCCCTGCATCTCTGGGATGAAGCCTACTCGATCATGGTGGATGGCTTTTCTGATGTATTCTTTGATTTGGTTTGCCAGTATTTTATTGAGTATTTTTGCATCAGTATTCATGAGAGATTGGTCTGTAGTTGTCTTTCTTAGTCAGGTCTTTGTGTTGTTTGTACATCAGGGTAACTGTAGCCTCCCAAAAAGATTTTGGCAATGTTCCCTCTGTTTCTATTGTGTGGAAAAACTTGAGGAGTATTGATATTAGCTCTTTTTTGAACTTCTGGTAGAATTCTGCACTGAAACTATCTGGCCCTTGGCTTTTTTTGGTTGGGAGACTTTTAATAACTGCTTCTATTTCCTTGGGGGTATTAGGTCTATTTAAATTGTTTATCTGGTTTTGGTATGTGGTACCTATCCAGAAAATTTCTTTTACATTTTCCAATTTGGTGGAGAACAGGTTTTCAAACTATGACCTAAAGATTCTCTGGATTTCCTCAGTGTCTGTTGTTACATCCCCTTTTTCATTTCTGATTTTGTTAATTTGGATATTCTCTCTCTACTTTTTGGTTAGTTTGGATAAAGGTTTGTCTATCTTGTTGATTTTCTACTCTTTGTTTCATTGATTCTTTGTATTGTTTTCTTTGTTTCTATTTTATTGATTTCAGCCCTCAATTTGATTATTTCCTGTCATCTACTCTTTCTGGGTGAGTTTGCTTCTTTTTGTTCTAGAGCTTTCAAATGTGCTGTTAAGTTGCTAATGTGAGATTTCTCCACATTCTTTACGTAGGCACTTAGTGCTATGAATTTTCCTCTTAGCACTACCTTCATAGTGTCCCATAAGTTTGGGTATGTTGTGCATTCATTTTTGTTGAATTCTAGGGAGTCTTTAATTTCTTTCTTTAGTTCTTCCTTGACGCAGTGGTAATTCAATTGAGCATTGTTTGATTTCCATGAGTTCGTATGCTTTCTGTCATTGGTGTGTTGTTGAATTCTAACTTTAAGCCATGGTGATCCAATAAGATACAGGGGTTATTCCAATTTTTTTTGCATCTGTTGAGGTTTGCTTTGTTACTGAGTATGTAGTCAATTGTAAAGAAGGTTCCATGAGGTGCTGAGAAGAAGGGATATTCTTTTGTGTTTATGTGAAATGCTCTATAGATTTCTGTTATGTCCATTTGAGTCATAACATCTGTTCATTCCCTTATTTCTCTGTTAAGTTTCTGTCTTTCAGACCTGTCTATTGGTGAGAGATGGGTGTTGAGGTCTCCCACTATTAGTGTGTGGGGTTTGATGTGTGATTTGAGTTTTAGTAATGTTTCTTTTACAAATGTGGGTGCCCTTGTATTTGGGGAATAGATGCTCAGAAATGAGACTTCCTCTTGATGGATTTTTCCTGTGATGAATATGAAATGTCTTTCTCCAGCTGTTTTGATTGATTTTAGTTTGAAGTCTATTTTGTTAGATATTAGGATAGCTACACCAACTTGTTTCTTAGGACCATTTGATTGGAAAATCTTTTCCCAACCCTTTATTCTAAGGTGATGTCTGTCTTTGAAGTTGAGTTGTGTTTTTTGTATGCAGCAGAAGGATGGATCCTGTTTTCATACCCATTCTGTTAGCCTGTGTCTTTTTATAGGCAAATCGAATCCATTGATATTGAAAGATATTAATGACCAGTGATTGTTAATTCCTGTTATTTTTGGCTTTGGTGGTGGTGTTGGTAGTATTTGTGTGTTTCCCTTGTTTGGGGGTAGCTGGTGTGAGATTATCTGTTGCCTATGTTTTCATGGGTGCAGCTAACTTCCTTGAGTTAGAGTTTTCCTTCTAGTACTTTCTGTAGGGCTGGATTTTTGGATAGGTATTGTTTAAATCTGGTTTTGTCATGGAATAACTTATTTTCTCCTTCTATGATGATTAAAAGCTTTGCTGAATACAGTAGTATGGGCTGGCATCTATGGTCTCTTAGTGTCTGGAGAATGTCTCTCCAGGACCTTCTGGCTTTCAGCATCTCCACTGAGAAGTTGGATGTAATTCTGATGAGTCTGCCTTTATATGTTGCTTGGCCTTTTTCCTTTGCAGCTCTTAATATTCTTTCTCTATTCTGTGTGTTTAGTGTTTTGACTATTATATGATGAGGGGACTTTATTTTTTTGATCCAGTGTATTTGGTGTTCTGTAAGCTTCTTGTACTTTCATATGCATGTCCTTCTTTAGGTTGGGAAAGTTTTCTTCTACGATTTTGTTGAATATATTTTCTGTGCCTTTTAGCTGGAATTCTTATCCTTCTATTCCTGTTATTCTTAGGTTTGGTCTTCTCATGGTGTCCCAGATTTCCTGGATGTTTTATGTTAAGAATTTGTTGGATTTAACAGTTTCTTTGACCAATGAATTTATATCCTCTATTGTATCTTCAATGCCTGAGATTCTCTCTTTCATCTCTTGTATTCTGTTGGTTATGCTTGCACCTGTAGTTCCCCATCATTTACCCAAATTTTCCATTTCCAGAATTTCCCCCAGTTTGTGTTTTCTTTATTGCCTCTATTTCAATTTTCAAGTCTTGATGTGTTTCCTTCACCTGTTTTTTTTCTTGGCTTTCTGCGGGAGACGGCAAACAACATGCCTGACTTGTTGCCCCAGGAGTCCAGGAAGGAGGAACCCGAGATCAAGGACAAAGATCCCTCCGGGCATACCCCACTGGACTTCCTGCTGAGTTTCCTGTATGAGGACCTGGGAGAGATCCCCATTGTGTCCCGAGGGCAAACTTTTGGCACATGCATNTGATGTTCTCATCCATTCAGCTGTTACTTGTTCTTGTAATCTTCTTGCTCTATCTATTCTTTATGTTTCTTGTTCCTTCTCCTGTGGTGGTTTCTTTGAAATTAGACGTTGAGAAAGCTAATACGTCAAGAAATTATACAGAGATTGAGACCCTTGCTGGCATTAAGGCTGTTAAATAAGTCTTGGGAAGAAACCTAATTGATGAGCAGCCTTTAAGAGTTAAAGCACTGAGAGTTGCAGAGATGACATTTAAACAATGGTTAATACACCAACCTGCAACTCCATGGGAATGTCTTTCTAAAGCTGAAAAGATACAGGACTTAACAGAGCCAATATAGTGTCTTACTGCAAAAAATAGATTCCGTCTTAAATTTGCAGAAGAAGCATTAAAGAAATTGTAGCAAGGATGTTCGTAGGGGAAGCTAGCTGTCTGTTACCTTAACCTATTGTTTATATTGCTGAGCTTCCTGAGAAACAGCAAGTAGATGGCCTCTGGTGTAAGAATCTCAGATGTACTATTAATTATTAACCTGTGAAAGAATAAGTNTTGCGCTTTGACTTTTTGCTTTGGTTACTTGCCTGGAAATTTTTGTGTGCAATCAGAGCTTCTGGCTTTCTGCTTTGGTTACCTGCCTGGAGACTTCTATGTATAATCAAGGGGCACAGACTACATTTTGTTGATTTTTACAAGAACCATGGAAACTATTGTGAAAAACCCAATCACCTGTTGAATTATCTCATCCCCTATTTCCTTGTAATATTAATAAAAGACTGGGGTTGAGTCAGATCTGTAGTAGTAGTAGTAGTACAGACTAGTAATAGTAATAGGTAGTAGTAGTAGTAGTAGACAGGAGTAGTAGACAATAAAATGGTAAAATAGAGTAATATAAAATAGCAGCAGCAGTAGTAAAATAGAGTAGAAAACAGAATAGGATAGAGGAGAATAGAAGTAGAAGTAGAAGAAAAGAAAAGAGAAGAAAAAGAGAAGAAAATAAAATAGAATAGAATAGAGAGAACAGAAGAGAACAGAATGAGAGAACAAGAATAGAACAGAACAAGAGAAAAGAGAAAAGAAAAAAAGAGAAGGGAGAAGGAGGCAAAGAAGACGCACTTCTCCAGATCTGACAAGACTCATCAGCTTGCATAAATCTCTGTGTCCGAGAGTTTTTTCTCAGTGCCTTCCAGGTATCCCTTATCTTTCAAGACCTACAAAAACTGCTGAGGCTGGTCCCCGGTAGCTTTCAAGGGATTTATTGATTTCTTTCAATGTTTTGTTTGTCTTTTCCTCCACTTTTTTAAGGGAATTTTTCATTTCCTCTTTAAGGGCCTCTATCATATTCATAAAGATATTTCTAAGTTGATTTTCTTCTGCTGTTATAGACACACTAGTTTCNGGTTGTGCCATATTGCTCTTTATGTTGTTGAATGTTCTTACACTGTCATCTACCTGTCTCTTCCTCCAATCAGTGTAGGTAGTGCCTGTGCCTTAGGGGGTCTCTCTTCCTCCACTTAGTGCATGTGGGGCCTGTGGCTTAGGTGGCCACTCTTCCTGCAGGTGCAGGTAGGACCTGTGGTTCTGGTGATTGCTGATGTATCTGGGGATGTTTGAGGGTGTGAGGAGGCTGATACTGGATCTTTGGGGCTTTGGTGGGTGGGGGAGAGGCATGAGATGTGCCCCTGGGGGCTAAGGATTACTGAACAGGGCTGTCCAGCCAGGAACCCAGATACTCACCTCCTCCTGTAGGTGCAGGTTGTTCTTGTGGTAGCTAATGGGGCAGGAGATGATTGGGGGTGGGGGGGAGACTGCTGCTGGGTCTCTGGGACTTTGATGAGTGGGGACAAGGCAGGGGATGTGCCCCTGGAGGGTAGGGCCTAGAAAGCAGGGCTGTCCAGCTGGAAGCCCAGACACTCCCTGATGGTTAGTTTTAATGTTAAACTTGATATAATCTAGAATTCTCTCAGAAGACCCTCATTGATGG
Source organism: Neotoma lepida (assembly GCA_001675575.1). Taxonomy (NCBI): domain Eukaryota; kingdom Metazoa; phylum Chordata; class Mammalia; order Rodentia; family Cricetidae; genus Neotoma; species Neotoma lepida. The sequence goes on along the minus strand of LZPO01044867.1, from coordinate 62,634 downwards.
ATTGTTTAGATCACTTTGGCTTGTGGACCATCTTATGAGCTATTGTCTTGAATATGCTGACTGATGTGCAAGACTCACTCACTGGAGGCAACACCATTCTCTGGGGTTAGATCCTGAACTGTGCTAAGGGGAGAAGGGGAACTGAGTAATAAGCACACACTCATCCTCTCTGTTCTTGGCTGCAGATGTGACCAGCTGCTTCAAGTTCCTACCTTGATTTTCCTACAATGATGGGCTGTAGCCAAGCATGTTAAGCCAAGCAAAACTTCCTTTAAGTCAACAAGGGGGTTGAGTAAGAAACATGTAGAGCTAATTCCTACTTTTGCAGAACAGTGTAGGCAGTGAAATAGTTATAAAAATGAATGTAATTGTGAACTGAGTGGGGACAATTTTAACTTGCCATGGATTTTATCAGAAGGAAGAAATGTAGCCTTTTGTGGGTTGGTCCCTGGCTACCTTGAGATACAACATCACATTGTTGCTGATGAGGGAGGGCTTTCTCTTCAGGCCTGTCTTGGGAAGCATGTTTTACTTCTCCATTTCTCTGTGCCCATGTCTCAGGGCTTAGGTTATTCAGTGAGGCTTTGTCATTTCCCAGCCCTTGTTTTGTTCTGCGCGTGCTCCATCCAATTATAAAGTTAGCTTTTAACTCCCAGTATTTCAGACTTTTTATATAGCCATAATTCTTATTACAGGTAAGTCAGCCACAAGCATGGTGTTCCTGGCAAACAGTTAAGCTTTGCTAAACCTCAGTTCTTTCTATTTTAGCCCACTGGTGTGCATGTTGAAACTCAGTTCTTTCTGTTTTAGCAGACTAGTATGTATGCTGTAGAATTTGCAGTGTTTGATATGGGCCATCTACCAACTGTACCAACAATGACAATTTTCAACTTCTATCATAATATCTAGCCTCTGTTCCAGACCAGGTAATGATAAGCAATGCAGTCTGTGGCTAGAGTCTAGATATAATTGTTGTGGAATATTTGAACACACTGCGAACCCCAATATTACATTAATTAAATAAAATCAACCTTGTGACAAGAGGTAGAGCCAACAACTAGTTGACAGGAAGTATCCATTAAGAGTCAGAGGGAGTTCAGAAAATGGGTATAAAAATGCACTGGGAGTAGTGAGGAGGGACTTTGAGTCTGGCAGTCTTTTTGTTTTGAGACAGTGGAAGAGGAGCTCTCTTCCTGAGATTTCAGCTAAAAAGGAATGTCAGTTGGTTGCTCCTCTACCTCTCTGATCTAGCAGGTTTTAATCCCAACATTTGTCTCCTGAGTCTTTATTGGTAAAATCAAAAGATTGAGATTTAGTTTAAAAACAACATATAACTTACTGTACATCGACATTCTTTCTGTCGATGTACAGTGATATATATATATATATATATATATATACAGCATACAAGCATGCAGGCACCCACCAACACCCTCACCTAGGTCCTTGTCCAGCTGAGATTGTCTGCTTGAGGTATCTCTGCTTCTGCCTCTAACCCCCCCAGACCTCCCTACCCCTTTCCTGGGAGGACCTTTTCTCCTGTCCTAGCTGAGCTTGTTCAATAGATATGAAGGTTTGAAAAGCCCCTCTCCTTTCACAGAAAACCAAAACACAGGTTTTCCTACTTCAGCCTTTTTGTTTGTTTTTGCTGTCTGAGGACAGTACCCCCACCTGGCAGTCGCTGTAGGGGACAGTGCCAGTGCTGGATAAGGCATCAGAGCATAAAACACAGTCACATATGTGCAAAAACATATTTCCCAACTTAAAAGAACTACATGTATAGCTTAGGAATGTACAAAGGACAGACGAGGAAATGGATCTTCTTAACTATATTTTTTACTTATAAGATAATCCAACATCGCATATTCCTCATTTATTTTGTGTTGTCATCCACATCTTTCCTTTGCAGGTTGGTAATTTTCAGGAACCCTAGTGGATGTCTGAAAACTTCAGTAGTACCAAGGCCTATATATACTGTGTTTCTTCCTATATATAAATATCTATGACAGAGTTTAACTTATAAATTAGGCACAGAAAAATTGAAAACACTTGCTTCTCATGATTAATAACCTCATGTATGACTCCATTCTTTCTTAAGTTGAGAATGTCTATCTTTTTACTTAAATGAAATACTTTATAGCTTTTTAAATTCCCAGCATCCTAATTCTGTACCTTGGTGCCATTAGTAAGTACAATAAATGTCACTGGAACACAAGCCTAGTAATAGATGGGATAGCGCAGATGGATCCTAAACAACTGATGAATTCATGGCAAATGCAGTGTGGATACACCAGACAAAGGGAAGATTCTATCCTGGGCTGGATGAAGGAGGGCAGTGTGAGATCCTCATGATGCTTAGATTATCAGTTTATAATTTGATAATTACTTATTTTTCACACTATGGTATTTTCAAATCTGAGTAATATGGGGTAGCACGGGGTAGTATGCAAAGTAAAACTGTGGCTAATAGGAAACTTGTAACTTGATTAACCAGAATTTAGCATGTAAACCTTTTCAGGAACGCATTGTGTAAAGAAGCAAATTTCCTTCTTTCTCTAGTTCTCTTTATTTTCCAGCAGGGTTTCTCTGTGCAGCCCTGGGTGTCCTGGAACTCGCTCTGTAGCCCAGGCTGGCCTCCAACTCACCTGGACTCCCTCTGTAGCCCAGGCTGGCCTCCAACTCACCTGGACTCCCTCTGTAGCCCTGGCTGGCCTCAAACTCACCTGGACTCCCTCTGTAGCCCAGGCTGGCCTCAAACTCACCCGGACTCCCTCTGTAGACCAGGCTGGCCTCAAACTCACCTGGACTCCCTCTGTAGACCAGGCTGACCTAAAACTCACCTGGAACTCCCTCTGTAGACCAGGCTGGCCTCAAACTCATAGAGATCCACCTGCCTCTGTCTTCTGAGTGCTGAAATGAAAGGTGTGTGTCACCACTGCCTGGCCAGTGTATTTCTGCTAGCGTGTCTTTAAAGATCATTATGGAAGCTGAGTGGTGAATGGTCTGCACTGGCATACAATACAGTAGCTTTAAGTTTATGTTTCCTAAACAGATTGATTGGATGATTTTTTAAAATCATTGAGTAGATGAATTTTATCTAATTCTGAAATGAAATAGCTTAAAGAGTTTAGGGATAATCACTAGAAAAGGCTTTTTATGTGTGTGTGAGAGAAAGAGAAGAAATTGTCCCACAGTCAAAGTGACATATTCTGAATTTTAGCTTGCAAGCTGTATCCATCCATCCACCTCTCTGTCTAGCACAGTCTCTTTGTTATGTTCTTGCGCATGATGGAGGAATGACGATGGTTTGGTGGTGTGAGTACTATTATTTTCTGTAGCCTTCTTACCTAAAATATGACATTATAGAAAAGTGCTTATGAAGGAATATTTAGAATTTATCTCACTGTTTTTCTATGAGTCATTTCAGTTTTCAGGATTACTGATGCTCTTGTATTCTTGGGAGACAGTGGCTTGCTGTTGCTTTCACCAATTATATTCTGATACACTCATAAACAAATAAAATCATTTAAAGTGATCATGTAAATTAATATAAAATGTGTGGCCTATTGACAGCCCATCTGAGCTGGTGACAAGTCTATGACCTAAGCACAAAAAGCATCTGCCTCTTGTCTCAGCATGTCTATTCTTTAAGGTAAATTTCTGGTGCCTTTCATGTCATCCCATGGTCCTTCCTATCAATCTTAGATCAGAGCACACTTGTGTCATTTTCAAGGGTCTAAAGGGCTGGCGTCTTTGGGTGAGTTGTTGCCCACACAGGGCAATGCAGCATTTACGGCCCTGTCAGTGGGTTTCTGAAAGCTGAACTTAGCATCTGGCTGCCTGGGTTGCTCAGTTCTGCCTTCCTAGGTCCCCAGTCTCTCCTGTAGTGCTGAGCATCCCTGCCTGCTTCCTGTGGCAGGAATTAAGCACCAGCTCTTACAGGCCTTCATAGCCTTATCAGTATCACCTTCTGCCAGCTCACAGCTGACAAATGCCTTGCAGAACACCCCTGGGATTTATTTGCTTCATCAGGAAAGCACATGTGGAGAACCTGCCACAAGCCCACTTGTTTCTTAATCATGGCCAGAGTATACTTCTGCTCTTCAGCACTCAGCTGATGCCCTTGGTTCCTGACTGCTCCATCCTTTAATTTGTGGCCTTGAAACCCACTAGTGCTGAAACCAAGTTTTGTTTGTTTGTGAAACACTGGGGCTGGGCATGATGGTGTATGCTTGTAATCATAGCACTTGGGAGGCTGAGGCAGGAGCATAATATAGAAGAGGGTAGCCTGGGTTTCATAGCAAGACCCTGTCTAAAATAAAATAAAATAAAATCATAAAATAAAAAACAACATAGAAATGTAAACTGCCCAAGTGAAAGCAGGCACATTTAAAAGAATACACGTGACACTAACTTTATGGCAGTATTATGAAGGTCTCCTTCATGTCTCCTTCGAAATATGGCTCTCTGCTGTAGACAGCTGAAAGATGCTATCGATTAAGTGTGAACCTTCTTTTTTCTTGTAGTTTATAATATTTCTACATATCCCCTTTGTTTTTTCCTAGTGTGAGAGGAGACCACCAACCTTCTTCCTAGGGTCAGCCCCTCCACTTGTCAGTGGGTCCCATATTCCACCAGGAGTGTGCTAGTGACATGGAACAAGTGATGAGAAGCCAGTCTGCTCTCTGCCCCGATGCAGCAATTGGCACCAGGAGAGACCGGGCCTGGCAAGTTCATCTCCAGTCACCACCCTCCTGTTGTCATTCACAGGGATTTTTAGTTTCTACTTTCTTTGACTCTGTCTTCACTCCTTAAATATCTCTCTGTTTCAGAATGAGAGCTCTTTTGCTTATTTCTAGTGTTTCAGTTGGTGACTCCCCAGGCTTTCCCTTCCTATTGACTCACCCTCTTCCTTCTGAGGTTGTTATAGATTACTTGATTAAGCATTAGATATTTCCTGAGGAAGCTTGTCTGATGACAAGAGTCAAAAGAGGAACTCATTCCCAGCAAGAGGGCTCAGCAGGGTAAAGCACTTGTTTGTAAATCTGGCAGAATTTGATCCATGGATGTCCTGGTTTGGATTTTTATAAACTTGACACAAGCTAGAGTTTTATAGAAAGAGGGAACCTCAATTAGGAAAATGCCTCCATCAGATTGTTCTGCAGGCAATTGTGGGGGTATTTTCTTGATTAATGATTATTGGGGGAGGGAGGCCAACTTGCTCTGGGTGGTGCCACCTCTGGGCAGGTGGTCCTGGGTTGTTTAAGAAAGCAGGCTGAGCAAGTCCTGAAGAGCAAGGCAGTAAGCAGCACCCCTCCAAAGTCTCTGCTTCAGTCTGTCTTGGCTTCCCTTCATGATGAACTACAACTGAAAGCCAAAATGAACCTGTTCCTCCGCAAACAAACAAAACCAGGACACTGAATCCCACTATGGAAGGAGAGATTGACTCCTGAACATTGTTCTGACTTCCACATGCGCACCCTGGCATGTGTGTACACACATACACACTCACACACATTCTCACACACACATACACTCACACACATACACTCACACACATACACACTCACACACAGACATGCACACA
>LZPO01044867.1:32262-56727 GCA_001675575.1 Neotoma lepida | reverse complement strand
TCACACACATACACACTCACACACAGACATGCACACACACATATTCACACGCTCACACTCACACACACATACACACTCACACATCATGCACACACACAGTAATAATAATAATAAATAAGAAAAATAAAATAAAACGTCAACAAACACACATGGCAGGCCATGCTCGAATCTGCCTGCCATGATGGCACTCCATCGTGGAGTGCCCATGGAAAAAGGCCCAGACCTTGTTTCAAAATATAAACCAAGCATACCCAACGCAAAACCAAAACCTGGGGCTAGTGAAGTGACTCAGAAGGTGAAGACATTTGCTGCCAAAGTTGAGGACCTAAGTTCAATCCCCAGGACCCATGTAGTGGAAGGAGAGAACAAACTCCCAAAAGCTGTTCTTCAATCTTCAAACTTGAGCCCACCCATCTCTGAAATAAATAAATGTAATTTTAAAAAAGAGGAACTTACTATAATATTAATTCCTGAGCCTATCCTTGGAAACTTCTGCTAATACGTATCTGGGTTGGAGTTAGGTTACCTGCAATTTTAGGAAGCCATGCAGAAGACTCCAAATGTACTTTTGTTTAGGAACCTGAGGCTCCATGACATCTACTCCATCTGTCTCACTTCCCAGATGTGGGCACTCCTAAACTACACTCTTGCAGACCTATTATTCTTTCTCCCAGAGAGACCATGCAGGGACCAAGGTCCCCACCCCACTGCTGGTCCATTTCCAGGACTGAAATCTCTTTAGCCATCTTACTTCCTGAGAATTGACTTTCACCTCTTCATTGCCTCTGGATATTCCTAACATGTGTTTCACCTTCACTCAAACCCAGCCTGTCTAAATAAACTTATGAGTTACATCATTCCCCAGCTAGCGACATCCTTCTCCATTTTTCTTCCTTCTGTTTATGACTATCATCTTCTCATACACCTGACATAAAACTCTAGCATCATCCCTGATTCCCAGCCCTCTTCCATCTCATGTCTGACACATCATCCTGCCAATTCTTTCCATGTAATGACTCCTTAATTTTTAAAAAATCTATCTATCTATCTATCTATCTATCTATCTATCTATCTATCTATCTATCTATCTATCATTTATCTATCTATCTACTATCTATCTATCTATCTATCTATCTATCTATTTACTTATCTACCATCTATCTATCATCATCTATCTATCATCTGTCTATCATTAGCTATCTATCAATCAATCAGTCTATCATCTATTTATCTAACTATCTGTGGAGAGTAGATGCATGGTTGAATGTGTGGAGGTCAGAAGACAACCTTACAGGAGTCAGTTCTCTCGTTCCACCACATAGGTTCTGGGGATTGAACTCAAGTCCTCAGGCTTGGTAGCCAGTACCCTTTCCCCTGAACTCTCTTGCTGGCCTCCATGTAGTGGTTCTTATTTCTCTTTCTGTTTCACTGCTATTTCAATCACTGAGGTCCTTTGTCAGTTACTGACTGCTGGTACAGCTGCCTGCCTGGTCTCCCTGAATTCAGAACTTCTCCAAAGAGTCCCATTTGTCTCCTACTGTCCTTATGCTGGATTTCATGAAGACACAGATGGACTAATGGTGTTCTGTGGCCAACTATTTTGTTCTCAAAGCAAGCTCAAAGTCAAACTGTAATCAGGATGTTGAGTGTGCTGGATCTTCTAGAAGAGCTGATTGCAACACTGGGCTCTGAAAAGCAGGCAGCAGAATATAGCTAACCTTACAAGGAAGGGCCAAACATATCTTAACCTGGAGAGTGACAGTCTCTTCCTAGGCTGTGCTTCATGGATTCTGCTATCACTGTCTTTGACTTCCATTTTTTCTGTGCCTGCCTGATTGACCTCTCTTGGGCTTATCATTAGTGATATCAACACATGTATTGAGTTACCATTGAACTAGCTGACTTGTGAGCCATTCTCTCCTGTATGCTTCCTCTACATATTCTTGCTCTGACCAACTACACAATTATACATTTAGTTTCTGGCTTAGCATCTTATTCTCCTTATCTTCAGGTTCTTGGTGAAAGAAGCCCTGTACCCATCATTTATCAATAATGATCATCTTACTACAGAGCATAAAATTGGAAGTTATCCACAGTCACACCCAGCAGGATCTCCATTAATGTGTCCACATTCTCTGTCTTCAGATGCTTTTCATGCCATTGTAATTACAGTATTCTATCCTTCTATAACACTGTTTTCTTTATTTCAACATTTCCAGAGAAATACAATGAAAAGCTGATAATAGCAACTGAAGACAGGAGACATTAAAAAGGCAAAACTGGAGAAATAAGAGGGTCAATATGACATGCACAATGAAGAGGCAATAGAGAATTACAAATGGATTGTACACAAAAGTTCCAACTGAAGAAATTGGCACATCTTTTTCTCAAAAATAAATTGGGAAATTAGATAAAATTTCCAAAACCCTTTCAGAGCTCTGGATGTGGGCATAAAGGAAGAGATAAATTGAGAAGCACTCATGGCTAAAGAAAATGCAAACTTGATGAATGAATAGCAGGATACAACATTCCCATTTGGGGCTTCTTCTGACTTCTCTGCAACCAACTAGGTCGATATGGAAGCTCTCTCAGGATGGGCTGACCATGAAAGCCAGCAGCTTCTCCATGGGTGTGGAGGATTTTATATAAAGTGGAGAGGAGAAAATCTGCACTCAGGTACTCAAGGGATGAAATGATAAATTTGGTAGGAAAGGAGTGGGAGTGGAGTTAGGGATCATAGGACTGGTGAAAGAAGTGGCAGCCTGACAGGTGATGTAGCAGTGATACATGGGAGGCTGTAGTACATGACTTGAAGAGCCAGCTATCCATACTCATCTAGCTGAGTGGAAGGATCCATGCATGCTGGGGATGATAATAAGTCTTGAGCTAAATCGATTGAGTAAAAAGGAGAAGACAAGAATTATTAGAGTAAGAACAGCACAGAGGATGTCACTGGAGATGTCAGAAAACAAGATAATTGTAAAGATGTCCTCTAAATTTTTGTTAAATTGACACAAGTTAGAGTTATCTGGGAACAGGCACTTGGACTGAGAAAACACCTCCATCAGATTGTTGTCAAGCCTGTAGGGCCTTTTCTGGTTTAGTTATTGAGGCTGGAGGGCCTAGTCTACCAGATGCAGTGCCATCTGGACAGATGGTCCTGGAGTGTATCAGAAAGCAGGATGAGCAAGCCCCTGGGAACAAACCTGTGAGCAGTACTGCTCCATGGCCTCTGCTTCAATTCTTTCCTCCAAATTAATTGCTTGGGTTTCTGCACTGACTTCCCTTCATGATGGACTGTAAACTGTAATCTGTAAGCAGAAGCAACTCTTTTCCTCCCAAAATTGCTTTTGGTCATGATGTTTATTATATCAGTAGAAAGGCAAACCAGTGCAGAGAAGAAAGGGGGAAAGAGGGATAAGTGAGTATTAAGATTTAGAAAAGAAGTATGTCTGCTTTATTTTCCCTTCCTTTCTTATTTCTTTTCTTCCTTCCTTGTAATGGGAATTCACCCTGCCCATAACCTTGGGCTATCTGGCCTGATAGGGGCAGTGCTTCTTATCTGCCTACTTGACTGCTTAAAAGGGAAGAGGAAGGGGGTCATGCACTCTTGGGTGGTGAAGACTGAATCAGGTGGCATGAAGCAGCATGTGATCAGTCCCCAGCTTTCCAAGGACTCTGAAACTAGATTTACCTTATCCTGTATCAGTGAGTCTGTTTTCCCCATTGAGGTTCTCATTACAAGTGCCAGCCAACATGGGTCATTGATCCACACAGACCTGAGAAAGTTTAAAAAAGGGTTCTAGAATACATAATCAGAGTCAAAAACAGTTTCTTAGTTGTATCTCTCATGTGTGCTGTGATACAGAGATGTTGCAGTGTATGGGCGTGACCTACAACATGGTGGAGTACCATCATGGTACACAGAGGTGTCTCCAAGCTGAGCAGCATGCTGTGTGGCAGATTTAGCTTTTGCTATAAGGTTTCTGGGCTGCATGCTGCTTGGTAGAGGCATGGACCCACTGCTTCCCGGAGTTTGTGGTGAATGTAGCTCCCAGAGATGGTGGTAAACATACCTCCACCATGTTGAAAAACTGAGTGGAATGGAGCCATCAGCCAAAACTGTAGCTTCAGTCCAAGTCATGCACCTTAACAATTTAAAAACTCTCCTGGTCAGAAAAGGATTATAGATACACAATAGGACAGATTCAGGCAGGGAAAAAAACCTCTAAATGGTGTACAATGTGTGCAAAAATGTACATAGGCTTGAAAGAGAGAGGAAAGGAGAATAGGCAGCTATATAAAGAAATAAATAGTTTTAAAAAATAAAATGTTTAAAGAGACAGTAAAAGTAATAAGCCATGTAAAGATGGAAAATACACAGTCTGGATTATGTACATTATTATGTTTTATTTGAATTTTTTGCCTGTTAATGAGCTAACTGCAGACAGACATTTGATTGTAAAGGCTACTAAGTCAAACCAATATATCCAATATATATATATATATTTTAAAGGTATTTTGAATTCAAAATTTGGGTCTAAACATATGTTGCTTCAGAAAAGAAGTTCTGCTTTTGTTTCCACAGAAGATGAGAACTTGTGAATTGCTTCGAGGTTAATATGGTTTGACCTAATAAGATCCCCTGAAAAATCTCCTATGGTACCAGATGATCCAACATTTCAGAGCAGTTTCCTCTTGGTTCTATATCCAGAAAGGCTTCAAGGCTGCTGTCTGACATGATCCAGCCTCACAGACTACTCCAGTCAGGACTTAACCATAATCCCAAATTTTCTTTGGGTCTCCACAAGACTGTCAGCATTCCCAGTCAGCAGGAAGTAACCTAGAAAACTACACCCACATTCCAAAAAAATGGATTATGGATGTTTGTCTTTGTTTAGAGGGTTGGTTACAAATTGTTATTGGTCATAGTCAATATCTTTCTAAAAGAAGAAAGGGGAATCTGATATAGAAATGTATGATATAGAAATGTTAGGATGAAAGGGTAGATTATTGAATCTACTTTAATCCAAAAAATAACAGTTAATCTCAAAATATTTTACATTGGTATGGATTTCAGTTTATCGATACAAATTTAAAGTTAATTTTGTTATACTGTGTGTATATTACTACTCTTGTTTAAGGTATTATGTTTATGCAACTCATTTAAAATTGTAATGCATAATTAAGAAATAAGATTAACAGTCATCTATGATAAACAAACTTATAGTCATGTTAGTTTTCTAGATATGCAAAGATGTATTTCAATTAGATAGGTAATCTTCAAATACTTCAAAGACATACAGAATATGGAATTTAAAATGTTTTAAAAACTTAGCCTTTTCTGGACAGTGAGACACATCTGCTCCTGGCAGCACCAATTTACTTCAAAGAGGAAGATAGGCATCAAAGACTCTTTATATGGAGTTTATATTCTTCTGGGAAAAACTGGCTATTTAGGTGAGAAACTGTTCTTGCCTGACTGCTTGACAGTATGTTGTATAAACTGGGCATGCAGGACCCACAGGAAGGTGACCACTGAACTTTGCCAAATCAAAGTTAGATGGTCCTTCAGGTTCCTGCTTCACAGAAGAAACTGCCAGACATTCTGCAGGACACAGGAAATCGACTGATGAACTTTGCCAAAATAGGTGAACAGTTCTTCAAATTTCCTGCTTCACTAAAAAATCCACCAGATACTCTAGACCTATAAGCTGAAGATGGATGTCCCAACATTACAGAAAAACTTTGGGTGACTGTTCAGGCAGCCAGATGTCTCTGTCATTTCTACAATTATGGAAGTTGCTTGCAATGTGCTTCCTGTTTACTCAGGTAATATTATATACTTCTGGGGTCTTTGATGGAGTTGAAGATCAGATAGTTATAATTATAGTTTTCCTTAATCATGATAAAAGGTAAATTAAATATGAAACTTTAGACTCACAAAAATAGGAAAGATGATAGAGTATTTCCTTTAATTTTGCTAAATACAAATAGACTAGATATTGCAATTATAATTATTGCTTAATAACTGTTTTGTTACATGTAATTTTACTATGTTAAAATGAAAACCTTTTTGATTAGACAGAAAAGGGGAAGTGCTATGGGATGGTCTTTCTGTATGTTGTGAATATGTGTTGCTACCATTGGTTAATAAAGAAGCTACTATTACTGATGGTGAGGCAGAATAGAGCCAGGTGGGAAATCCAAGGAGAGACAAAGAGAAGGCAGAGTCTGAGGAGATACTGAGTACTGCTGAGGGAGGAAGATGTAATGGAACAGAGGTAATGCCACGAAGCCACATAGCAAAACATAGATTAATAGAAGTGGGTTGAATTAAGTTGTAAGAGCTAGCCAGTAAGAAGCTTGAGCCATAGACCAAACAGTTTATAATTAATATAAGCCTCTGAGTAATTATTTTACTGGAAGTCATGGGATTGGGAACACAGAACACAGAAAAGCTTCTGGCTGTACTTCCTTCCTTCCTTTTTTGTGTGTGTGTGACAATGTCTCCTGTAAATTATGCTAACCTTGAACTTGTTAAGTATTTGAGGATTCCCTTGAACTTATGTTCTTCCTTCCTCCAATTCATAAGTTCTGGGATAGCAGATATTAACCATCATGCTGGATATATTCAGTGCTATATTTAAATTCAATAAGAAAGTGTTTAGTTACTCCCACTGTATTTATGCCACTATTGCACTAGTGGACATATCTTGTTAGGCCAGCATTATTTTAGCTCACAGGATTCATAGTTAGGCAAGACTAGTGGTTATTTTTCTCACCCAGTAGCACACATAGCTCCTTCCAGCACTATAAAAACCAGCCAGTAGGTACAAAATTTCCAAGTAAGCCAAGATGTTGACACNCATATAATCAAGACATAACACATTTCTATATCCACAATTTCCCTTTAAAATTTTTATACTTATATCATTTTCCTTCCCTCACACCATGCTTGACTTCTTACAACTACTAATTTGTTCTCTATTTCTTTAATTTTGCATTTCAAATCTTACAAATTACCAGTTAGACTTGGTCTTCCTATCTTCCTCCCTTCCTTCCTTCCTTCCTTCCTTCCTTCCTTCCTTCCTTCCTTCCTTCCCTCCTTCCTTCCTTCCTTCTCTTCTTTTCCTTTTCTTTTGGTATTTTTGTGACAGAGTCTCACTATGTAGGTCTGGCTTTCCTGAAACTCACTATGTAGATCAGACTGGCTTCAAACAGAAATCTACCTGCCTCTCTGCCTTCCAAATTCTGGGATTAATGGCATGAACCACTACAGTCAGCTTGGAATTGGATTTTTCTACTTTGTATCATTCTTAGGATTATTTAAAGGAGTCATCAATAGTCCCCCCTATTTTTTTTAACAAATTCAATATTATATTAAAATCACTTTGAAGTATAATGAAATTAATAGCTTGGTGGTGAAGGGAGATTTTTATTAGGACATAATAGTGAGATGTGTGAATAAGCAGAAAGAATGAAAAGTGTTAACTGTGAAATTTAAGTGGTTACATGAGTTTAATTATTCTTTTTATAATAAGTAGCCTTGTGATGTCTATTCAAGATGCTGAAACCTGTGCCTACCATAGAGTTTGAAGGAGAATGAGAGCTTTATTTTTTGCCTTTGGCAATTTTAAAGAAATGATTGGGAATAGATTTAGAGCATTACTAAATGTTTGCCCTATCAAAAAGAATTTCTATTGTTTTCCTTTATTGAAAATAGATTTTTTCTTCATACAATATATCTTGATTATAGTCTTCTCATCTCTACCTCATCTATTACTTCCAGTTCCTCCCCATCTTCCCTCTTATCCAGATTTACCCCCTTTCTGTCTCTCATTAAGAAAGCAAATAGGTTCTAAAGAAAAATAATAAAATAAAATATAAGATACAACAAAACTACATCAAAATAGAATATTGTTGCTGGAGGACCAGCCTCCAGAAGCTCAGGGTTTGAGGGGGAGCCAACAGAGTTGGCAGGCTATCACTCAACTTGACTTTTCTATCTGAGGTAGTAAAACTTAATTCTCTGGGGCCAGCAAAAAAGAGAAACACACACACAGACAGACACACATATATGCATACACATACATCTCCAACATGTCAGGATCTCACCTATGGTGCTGATGAATGTCAAGGCTTTAGCAGGTCAGAGAAATTGAAGAGAAGATGCAGAGCTGGTGAATTACTGAACAGACAAACAGACATATGAGGATTTTTCTTAGGGCCAAAGTTTAGTTATTCATTTTATTATTCTTATTGTTGCTTGTTCTACTCTATTTCTTTTCTGTTCTGTGTTTCTACCCTGAAGGTTCCGTCCTGTCTCTCTTGATGTCTTCCTTCTAGCTTCCCTTTTACATCTTTTCTGGTATTTTCCATCTTTCATGTCTTATGTTTTCCCTTACAGCAGTAGAATCTTTCAAGCAATATGAAAAGTTGAATGTGGTTACATCCTATTTTTTCAAGTGAAGGATTACAATGAATACAAGTAAAAAGCAGCATGTTTTCCATAACTTAATCCTTACATAATTAAACATTTTGCATAATACAGGTGAAAAACAAGTTGTCCCAAGAACCCACATACTTTCATGTCCAAGCAATAGGTTAACAGAGTGTAAGCAAACAAGATATTTTTCTCAGCCAGTTCTTTTACCATCAGAGTACATTTTGTGGGTCCAAAGAAAAGACCAATCATTTTGTCACTTATCTCAAAAGGTAATCTTATAAGCAATCTTAAAAGAATCACAAACTTAAACTTTTATATATGAAAAATTATCAGTAATCTTTACTTTAAATCATCAGGGTGCATGCTCATTCATCAATAATATTTTATATCAGGAGGCTGAGGGCAGAAATGGTTACATGGAATTAATCACCATGTTTAATGTAGCAAGAAAGGTACATCACCCAGCAATAGCTGGGCTGCCATTGTTTTTGTTCCCTGACTTCAACAAATCCCTCACTCAACTATGTGCCTTTCTAAACTTTAGATTGTTTTTCAAGGTTTATTACCTCAAAACCATTAGCAAAAACAGCTTAATTTAACCTTAAGTCATATTTTCAAACTTTGTTTTAGCTATGATGCACATCGAAACCTGTGAACAGATCTCTCAATATTAAGCTTAAAAGAACTTGAGCTAACTTAGCTTCTGGCACTCAGTTGTTTTTCTTAACCTTAGCCACAGGCTATATGGCTCTTCAAGAGAAACTAGTTGTGTGACATTTCCTTGTTCTATTTTCTACCCTCTGCAGCCTCTGCTCTATCAGGGCTGGGGGCAATACCATATCTTGCTTTTACCTGTATTAGTTTTTCCACTAAGATAACCTCTATCACGCTCAGTCATCAAAATCCTATTTAATGTATTTAATACTATTATTGTATGAAATCATTGCTTCAGTTAAACAGTATAGATTAGAAGGAAAACAATCTTCATATTAATCCACAGGTAAAAATGACTGTAGAATGGGATATTTCTATGAGATAATCACAACATATTAAAAGCAGTGGGGATTTCCCTATATCCATTAACATCATGCCGGATACCAGAGAAAAATGAATCCCTCCCTCATTCCTCTCTTCCATCCCCCTCTCCAGTTGATCCTACCATTCCAGCTCCCCAATCCATCCATCACTACTCCTTTTCATAGGGAGATCTACCTGTCTCTTTTAGTCCTTTCTCTATACCTAACCTCTGTGATTTTACAGATTGTAGCTTGGTTATCATTGACTTGACAGCTAATATCCACGTATAAGCAAATATATACCATATTTGTCTTTCTGGGTCTGAGTTACCTCACTCGATGATTTTTTTCTAGTTCCATCCATTTACCTACAAAATTCATTTTTTCAACAGCTGAGTAATGCTCTATTGTGTAAGTGTACCACATTTTCTTTATCCATTTATCTGTCGAGGGACATCCAGATTGTTTTCAATTTCTGACTATTATGAATAGAAAAGCAATAAACATCACTGAGCATATGCCCTAGAGTGGTATAGCTAGATATTGAGGTAGATTGATTTCCACCTTCTTGAGTAATCACCACACTGATTTGCATAGTGACTATACAAGTTTGTAGCCCCACCAGCAATGCATGAATGTTCCCCTTACACTACATCTTTGTCAGCATGAGCTGTCATGTGTTTTATTGATCTTAGCCATTCTGACAGGTAGAAGATGAAATCTCAAATTAGATTTGATTTGCATTTTTATGATGGCTAGGGACATTGAACATTTCTTTGAGTGTTTCTCAGCCATCTAAATTTCAATGTTTTAAAGTGTTTATCATACAAGTCTTTTGCTTGGTTAAAATCACCTCCAAGATATTTCATATTATTTGAGGCTATTGTGAAAGGTGTTGTTTCACTGATTTCTTTCTCAGTACACCTGCCATTTGAATGTAGGAGAGGTATTGATATTTTGAGTTAATGAGTTAATTTTATATCTAGATGCTTTGCTAAAAGTGTTTATCAGCTGTAGGAGTTTCTTGGTGAAATTTTAAGGGTACTTATGTATACTATCATATATTCTGTAAATAAAGATACTTTGATCCTTTCCTTTCCAATTTGTATCCCCTTGATCTTCTTTACTTGTCTCATTGCTTTAGCTAACACTTCAAGTACTATACTGACTAGGTATAAAGAGAGTGGGCAACCTTATCTTGTTTCTGATTTTACTTGAATTGCTTTGAGTTTCTCTTCATTTAAGTTGATGTTGACTATGGGCTTGTTGTAAATTGCCTTTGCTATGTTCAGGTATATTCCTTGTATCCCTGATCTCTCCAGGAATTTTATCATGAAGGACTATTGGATTTTATCAAAGACCTTTTCTGTATCTGATGAGATGATCAGGTGGTTTTTGTCTTTCAGTTTGTTTATATGGTAGATTATATTTATTGATTTTTGTATATTGAAGTATCCCTGCATTTCTGAGATGAAGCCTACTTGATCATTGTGGATGATCTTTTTGATTTATTCTTGGATTTGGTTTGCCAATATTTTATTGAGAACTTTTGCATGTACATTCATAAGGAAAATTGGTGTGTACATCTTTCTTTGTTGGGTCTTATGTGGTTTGCATGTCAGGGTATCTATGGCCTCATAAAATGAATTTGGCAATGTTCCTTTTGTGTCTATTTTGTGGAATAATTTGGGGAGTATTAGTATTAACTCTTCTTGAAAAGTTGAGTAGATTTCTGTGCTAAAAACCATCTGGTACTTGGATTTCTTGGGAGACTTTTAATTACTGCTTCTATTGCACTAGGGATTATATGTATGTTTAAATGGCATATATGGTCTTGATTTAACTTTGTTAAGTGGTATGTTTTGAGGAAGTTATCCATTTCTTTCAGATTTTCAAATTTGGTTTAATACAGCTTTTTAAATATGTCTTTATGATTCTCTATATTTCTTTAGTGTCTGTTGTTATGTCCCCTTTTTCCTTTCTGATTTTGTTAATTTGGCCATTCTCTCTCTGCCTTTTAGTTAGTTTGAATAAGGGTTTATCCATTTCTCAAAGAATCAACTCTTTACTTCATTAATTCTTTGGTTTTGTTTTATTCTATTGATTTCAGCCCCCAGTTTAATTATTTCTTGCCATCTACTCCTATTGGGTGTGATTTCTTGCTTTTGCTCTTGAGCGTTCAGGTGTACTGTTAAATTGCCAATGTGGGATTTCTCCTTTATGGTTTTTAATGTAGGCATTTAGTGCTATGAACTTGCCTCTTAGAACAGCTTTCATTGTGTCCCATAATTTTGGATATGTTGTATATTCATTTTCATTGAAATTTAGAAAGTCTTTAATTTCTGTCATGACCCACTTTTTTTTCATTCAGTAGAGAGTTGTTCAGTTTCCATGAATTTGTAAGCTTTCTGTTGTTTTAGTTTTTGATATTCAGCTTTAATCCACGGTGGTCTGATAGGATGCAGGAAGATTTTTAATTTTCCTATACCTGTTGAGACTTGCTTTGTGTTTGAGTATGTGGTCAACTTTCGTTAAAGTTCCATGAGGTGACAAGAAGGTATATTCTTTCATGTTTGGGTGAAATGTTCTATGAATATCTGTTGGTTTGTAATGTCCATTAGCTCCAGCACTTCTTTCTTTAATTTTTGTCTGGATGACCTGTCTATTGACAAGAGTGAGGTAGTAACATCTCCCACTACCAGTGTGTGAGGGTTAACTTGTGAATTAAGTAGTAGTGGTAATTCTTTTATGAACTTGGGTGCCCTTGTGTTTGGCGCATACATGCTAGGAATTGCAATGTCCTCTTGGTAGATTTTCCCCCCTTTGATGAGTACATGGTGTCTCTCTCTATCTCTTTTGATTGGTTTTGGTTGGAAGTTTATTTTTTTCAGACATTAAAGTGGCTATAAGTGCTTGCTTTGTAGGTCTGTTTGCTTGGAATATCTTTTCCATCCTTTTACTCTGAGGTGATATCTATCCTTGATGTTAAGGTGTGTTACTTGGATGTAGCAGTCATATGGATCCTGCTTTTAAAGCCAATCTGGTAGTCTGTGTTTTTTATTGATTAATTAAGACCATGGATGTTAAGAGATATCAATGAGCACTGATTGTTGATTCCTGTTACTTTGTTTTTTTTGTTTATTTGTTATTTTTGTTATGGTGATGATGGTGGTGGTAGTGGTGCTAGTATTGCTGTTGTTGTTGGTGTACATGTATGTGTATGTATATGTGTGTGTCTCGTGTGTGTGTGTGTGTGTGTGTGTGTGTGTGTGTGTGTGTATTTCCCTTCTTTTAACTTGTTGGTCTGGGATTATTTATTTACTATTTTTTTCTTGGATGTGGTTAACCTCTTTAGTTTGAAGTTTTTCTTTTACTGTCTTCTGTAAGGCTTGATTTATATGTTGATATTACTCAAATTTGGTTTTACCATGGAATATCTTATTTTCTCCATATTTTGTGATTGAAAATTCTGATGTATAGAATAATCTGGGCTGGCATCTGTGATCTCTTAGGGTCTGTAGCACATTTTTCCAGACCCTTCTTGATTTTAGAGTCTCCATTGAGAAGTCAGGTGTTATTTTAATAGGTCTGCCTTTATATTTCACTAGGTCTTATCCCCTTGCATTTTAAATATTCTGTCTTTGTTCTGTAAGGTTAATGTTTTGATTATTATGTGCAATGGTATATTTCCTTGATGGTCCAGCCTATTTGATGTTTTGTATGCTTCTTGTACTCTGGTAGGAACCTCCTTCTTTATGTTAGCAAAATTGTCTTGTATGATTTTTTTTAAAATATTTTCTGTGCCTTTGCCCTGTGTTTCTTTTCTTTCCTCTATTTCCATTATTCTTAGATTTGTTTTATTCATAGTATCCCAGATTTCTTGGATGTTTTGTGCTAGGATATTTTTTTTTTTAGATTTAACATTTTCTTTGATGGAGGTCCTCTCTTCCATCTCTTGCATTCTGCTGGTGAGGCTTGCCTCAGAGATTACTATTTGAGTTCCTAGATTTTATTCCTACTTGGTTCTTTTGCTGGTTTAGGTAGCAGGTTCCAAGGCAATGCCTGCTGGAGTTTGGGCTGGTGTAATAGGATGACTGGGGAGGAGTCTTAGAGGACAGCAGAAATGAGGGGGAGGTCAAAGCAAGTGGTCTACAGAGCTGGGGGATTGGTTTGGGAGGAGAGGGGGAAGAGGTGAACATCTGCAGTTAGCCTGCCTGCTTTCCTGGCCTTAAGGCCAAAAAGAACTTCAAAGTAGAGTTGCACTCAAGCCCTGGAGGAGTGAGGGAATAGAATTTTATTTAAAAACACAAAAGCAGACACGTTAAATTTATTCATGAGACAGAGGACAGCAGGTTAGAAAAGTTACCTGAGAGGAGCCCAGAAGCCCAGCATGTCAGTTCTGCATTTGTTTTTGGATCTTAGGGGTTTGGGGTTAATCTTCTTTCATTTGCTACTGTTCTTCTCTGGGAATTCTGGGTTTGCTTGCGTGCATCTGCTGTGGAGGCACTCGTATGTTCAGAACAGATGTATTTGGAAACATGTGAAGGGCCAAGCTGGAGCTGACCAGCGACTGGGGTAACTCAGGATTTGTTGCCTGCTCTGAAGACATGGATCTTTCTGACCAGTTAAATTCAGGTTTCTAGATTGGAGGCAGAAGGTCAGATGGTTCCCCAGAATGTACCTTCGTCAGTGAGATCAGGTTGTTATCCCTAGGGCTGAGTATCTGCAGCTTTATGAGCAGGATTTCAAAACCGTGGCTTAGATAGAGTGCATGGAGGGTTTGTATGGTAGAAGTTTCTCGGGAAATAATATTCATTCATGTTGTTCTGAATCAATTCTAGTACCTCAAGAGCTGAGAGAGAGCCAAATCCTGAGTCAAGCATTTAGCCTGTTCATGCCAAGGTTCAGGTGCTTGAATTTTTGAAGACTGTTGACCTGTGTGGGCAGCTCCTCTACCTGATTATTGAAAATTTAAGTACTCCAAGTTCTTCAGTTCTGCTATGTCTTGGGGGCACTGTTGCTAGCTTGTGACAATATACCAGATGTGTGATGAAAAAGCCATTGACTTTGGGCATACTGGAGACACCTCTGTCACTAATGTTCACTTCCAGATGTTTCTCCTACCTACTCTTCTTGTATTGGATAGTTTTATGTCAACTTCACACAAGCTAGAGTTATCTGAAAGAAGTGAACCTCAATTGAGAAAATGCCTCCATATATCCAGCTGTAAGGCATTTTATTAATTAATGATTGATGGGGGAGGGCCCAGTCCATTGTAAGTGATGCCTTACCTGGATGCGTGGTCCTGGGCTCTATAAGAAAGCAGGCTGGGCAAGCTTGTAAGCAGCACTCTTCCATGGCCTCTGCATCAGCTCCTGTTTCTACTTTCCTGCCCCATTTGCATTCCTGTCCTGAGTTCCTTCAGTGATGAACAGTGATGTGGAAATATAAACCAAATAAACCCTTTCCTCTCCAAGTTGCTTTGGTCATGGTGTTTTGTCACAGCAATAGAAACCTTAACTAAGGCAACCCTCCACCAGTTTCTTCAGAGACTTAAACATGTTCACCCAGGGCAGCACCCAGCCAGTGTGTGTGGGAGACTACCAGGCAAATTTGGGTAGTGAGCAATGGATTGGATCAGCGCTAACCCTATACTTCCTTTTTTTATTGCTGAGTAGTGTTCAATGGTACAGATATGCTGACAATTTATTCAGTCCACCACCTGTTAAAAACATTTTAATTATTTCTAATTTATGGTTCTTTCAAAAGAAACAAAACCCTGCTAAGAACATTAGTATGTAGATTTTTATACAGAGATACATTTTCATTTCTCTGGGATCAGTTTCTCAAAGCAAAGTTTCTGGATTATCTGCTAATTGAATAGTTTGCTTTTAGGAACTTCCAAATCATTTTCCCAAAGATCACACAATTTATACCTTTACCAGCATTGTGTGCATGGTTCAAACTGTGGATCCTTGTCAATATTTAATTCATCATTGTTTTTATTTTGGTCATCCTGAAAGGTATATAGTGACATCTCCTTGGATTTTAATTTGGTTTTCCTTAGTTTCCAATGACTCTGAAATCTTTTTACATGCTGGCTTATCATTGGTACATTATTTTTGGTGAAATTCATGTTCATATTATTTGGCTGTTTTATTTTTATTTATTTATGTTTTCAAAATGGAGTTTTACTACATTTCCTAGGTGGACTTTAAACAGTCAACCTTCCTGCCTCAGTCTCCCATGTTCTGAGATTACAGGCATGTGTACACTTGACTCATTTGCTTGTTTTCTAAACAGATGATTTATTTTTCTCTTCTTTAATGATACACATTAAGAGTTTTCTGAATATTATAGAACCAGTTCCTTGTCAGATAGATTGCAATGCTTTACTCACTGTGCAGTGTGTCTTTGCAGTCTCTCTGTTAGGTGTTTCACAGAGAAAGATCATTTGGGAGCAGTGTCATTAGGAGACCCGCACATGGAGTGGCTCCTGGGTTCACTGGAACTATTCAACTGCTTTGCAATCCAATGAGGGCAGTGTACTCTTAAGTCAAACTTCAAAAGCTGATGCATGTTTGCTGTAGCAGCACTTGAGAAGCAGACAGAAAAAAATTGAAGCTAACCTGGGATACATAGTGAGTGCTGGTCCAGCCTGGTATACTGATGAAACTCATTCTTAAAATAAGTAGAATGAACTGTACTGTGAATCTTGAATTTTGGTCTTTTTGGGGATAGAAATAATGCATGACATGGGAAAGTATTGAATAGAGCCACAACTTCATCACCGGGGGTCACCAGGAAGCAAACAATTCTCCTTGGATGAGGGTACAGCTAAGTTCTGATGTTCAAGTATGCTAAATGCTCTATTTCTTTTATAATGTGTTTTCAACTTGAGATATCTTCATCCTGCACTGGGTTTATTGGAGTCTAACCCCATCCTAGGTTAGGCAACTTGTCTAATTGTAACTTGTTGGACCAAGAAATTGTGAGTATGTTGCAAATGTGAAACTGGCCTTCATTGTTGCTGGTCATATAAAATTGGACAGCTACACTGGAAAGCATTTTGTCTTATTTCTTAAAAATTCAGCCAAAAACTCACAANACTTCAGTAATTACTTTTTGTGTGTATGTCTACCCAAGCGAACCCAAAACCAAATATCTACACAAAGTTTTATACTAATGTTTTGGGTAGTGTTATTTATAGTTGCTTCAGACTGGAAACAACCTGAATATCTATCAGTTGGTAACTAGTGTAAGAAATATCAAATATGAGTCTTTTCTATAAAATATTATAAAACTTGTGTTTAGAACAAAGAATTCATATCTTTTTGTCTCACTTTGTAAGAATTTCAAAAGTTTTGATTGTCACTGTTGCGAAATGCTGGAGAGAGCAAACAACATGCCTGACTTGTTGCCCCAGAAGTACAGGAAGGAGGAACCCGAGATCAAGGACAAAGATCCCTCCGGGCATACTCTGCTGGACTTCCTGCTGAGTTTCCCCAAGGAGGTCCTGGGAGAGACCCCCATTGTGTCCCGAGGGAAAACTTTATGGCACGTGCATGTAATATTCTCATCCATTCAGCTGTTACTTGTTCTTGTAATCTTCTTGCTCTATGTGTTCTTTATGTTTTTTGTTCCTTCTCCTGGTTTCTTTGAAATTAGACATTGAGAAAGTTAATATGTCAAGAAATTATACAGAGATTGAGACCCTCGCTGGCATTAGGGCTGTTAAATAAGTCTTGGGAAGAAACCTAATTGATGAGTAGCCTCTTGAAGCATGGGATAATTGTATAAAATGTAGAATGCAGAACTATACTGTGTAGGATGCAGTGTGTAGATGGGCAGAGTTTAATTTTGTACTTATACAAAACTTAACTTCACATGACCCAAAAGCTTTGCCAGTTTATTCTAAAGTAGAATTGGAGAAAGAAGAGATTTGTTGGAATCCTAAGGGCTGGAGAGATGGCTCAGCCAGTCTAGGCTAGAGAAAAGCAATGAGAGTTTCAGAGATGACATTTAAACAATGGTTAACACATTGACCTGCAACTCCATGGGAATGTCTTTCTAAAGCTGAAAAGATACAGGACTTAACAGAGCAAATACAGTGTCTTAAGACTACAAGAGATAGATTCTGTCTTAAATTTGCAGTCTTAAATTTGCAGAAGAAGCATTAACTAGGGGAAACTAGCTGTCTGTATTTCTGTGCTCTCTGAGAAACCGAAAGTAGGTGGCCTCTGGGGTGAGAACCTCAGATGTTCTGATAATTATTCAACTGCAAAAGAATAAGTGTTGTGCTTTGGCTTTCTGCTTTGGTTACCTGCCTGGAAACTTCTGTGTGCAATCAAGGGGCACAGGCTACAATTTGCTGATTTTCAAAAAGAACTTTTGGAACTATTGTGAAAAACCCAATCACCTGTTGAATTTTCTCATCCCCTATTTCCTTGTAATATTACAATAAAAGACTGGGGTTGAGTCAGATCAGGAGAAGAGAAGAAGAGAAAAAAGGAGAAAGGAGAAGGAGGCAAGGAAGACGCACTTCTCCAGATCTGACAAGACTCGTCAGCTTGCATAAATCTCTGTGTCCTAGAGGTTTTTTTCTCTGCCTTCCAGATATCCGTTGTCTTTCAAGACCCTCGGAACTGCTGAGGCTGCCCCCCCCCCCGGCAGGGGAATATTCCATCACACTGTGAACCCTAAGTTTGCATTTGCATCTATTAAATAAAAATAACGTTGTGTCAGGAGGCTGAGTTAGCAACTAGTTATCAGAAAGTAATCATAGTGCATCAGAGGGCATCTGGAAGAGACAGAGAAATGCACCTTAAGGGGTAGGGAGGGATTTGGTGTGGCAGCTTTTTTAGTTTGTCAGAAGAATGCTCTCTTTGGGAGATGCCAGCAAGGAGAGAAGGTTAGCTAGGTGCTACTTAACCTCTCTGAGCTAGGAGGTTTTCACACCTGTCTTTGAATCTCGAGTCTTAATTATAAATAGAATGATAGAGATTGAGTCAAAGCTACATTTAGTGCCAGTGACAGAGCCAGTGCCTGCAGGAACAGAATTCTCATCAGGCTACAGCCTGAGTGGTCAGGCCTGCCAGAGAAGCAGGCTGGTGACTGCAGAGTCACAATTGCTGGCTGAAAAAGCAGTAGATTAAGACATAGTCACTGTGCCCAAGTTAAAAGAACACCTTCCCACTCAGAAAAACTTGTTTACTCTAAGGTGCACTACTCTATTCTAGAAATTTGATTGCCTGGAGCAGTGACCCTTTTCTCCTTGGAACAGTGACCCCTTCTTCCTTCCTTCATCTCCTATGTACCAATTCTTTGCAGACTAGCCTGTAATAAATCTGTAAGGTCAGACCCCTGCCAATAGGGAAAAAGACACAGCTACTACCTTCCTTAGAACAAAAATCAATACACTTCTGGTCTTTGTGTGGTCTTCTTGAGCACACACTCTTGATCAAGAGTAAAATTTTCTTTGGCAAGACACTGCAGATGGAATGAATGGTGGTCTCTTTCTTTGTGACCTCATGCTTATTTCTAACAACTTACTGCTTAACTACAAACTGCATTATATCCATACAGTGGGGGTACTATTCACCCAATAAAAAGAACAGAGCTATTTTTACTTGCTTTAATTATGATAAACCATAAAACCCTGATATTATGTATGATACAGAAGCCTACAGTTCCATTTAGATGACTTTCTTAGGAAAGGTAATTCTCTGCACAGAAAAAGCAGAACAGTGGTTGCAGAGGAGTGGTATAAAATGGGAAGGAGGCCATTTGGGATATGTGGTGGCTTAAGTAAGAATGGCTCCCATAGACTCATGTATTTGAATGTTTGGTTCCCAGTTGATGGACTGTTTAGGAAGGATTAGGAGGTGTGGCCTTGTTGGGTGTGTCACTAGAGGTGGGCTTTGAAGTTTCCAAAGTCCATGCCAGACCCATTCTCACTCTCTTTCTGCCTGCTGCTTGAGGATCAGTTATAAGCTCTCAGTTACTGTTCCAGCACCATGCCTGCTGCCACCGTGCTGCCTACCTGTTGATCATGGACTAACCCTCCAAAACTGTAAGAAAGCCCACAGTTAAATGCTTTCTTTTATAAGTTGGCTTGCATCACAAAAATAGAGCAGTGATTAAGACAGGGTAAATGAAGCTCACAAATTAGCTTTTTTAGGGATAATGTTCACTCTGCAAATTTTCTGAAAATCACTGACATATATTTACAATGGATGAATTTTGTGGCATGTAAATTATTCCCCAGCAAAGCTGTTGGAAACAGAAATTGTGCATGAAAAACCATGGCAACCCCTTTTACCACATACTCTCTTAAAGCAATGGTTTGTAAGCCATCATTGCTGTAAACCATCATTGCCTTTCTACCTTGCTTTTAGGGAAGCTAGGCTCAAGGAATAAGAGGGGAAACAGCTATTTAGGTTCAGGTGCTTTTATATTTGTTTGACATAAATAGATTCTATTTTAAGGATTCCCTTGAATAGCAGAAGTTAGTGAGGTGGAAGAATGGTTGGAGCCAGATAGATAGCAAAAGACCATTTTTCTTCCCTAAAATGAACTTTCAAAGTTTGCATTTTTTCTATACCCAACCATTTGCTGAGTGTTCTAGATGTGTGATAATATACTGAGACACTGCCATATTGCCCCTTCCCAGCTTGTGACATGTACAGTGATAGAATTTGAGTGATTATTTTTACCTAGAGTTCTTAAGTTATTACTCATTATGATGAGTAAATAATATTCTTAGACTAGAAACACAATTACTCATAAATTAATGACCTAGCATATCTATTCCCTTGCCTGCAGACTTGTCATATGATTCTGGAAGAAAGGAAATGTGCTGTTTGCTTGTTTATTTATTTATTTATTTATTTATTTATTTATTTATTTATTTATATTTATGGTGTTAATTTAGAGCACAGTTGTGTGGTCATTATTTTGAGTTTCTGGGACAGAATAATCAGACTCAGGAGCTAGAGATTAGAATATGACTCTTGTCTGCTGCAAGCACATTCTATATTCTGTTCCTGATAAACTGTCCCCTATTAGTAATAAAGTGATTGCTCGCAGGATGTCTGCGGTAGATAACAATGCANCTCCCAACGCTAGGATGGTTCTGTGTACACTGGTCTCTGGCATCTGTGCACAGAGCTGCAAGCCCTTACAGAGCAACCATCTGCATGCAATCACCAAGGCGACTTTGCTGGTGACCTTGCCAGAAGCTTTCTGTTTGGCAAGCAGGGTTGATGGAGTCTTGGCTGGCTCACAAGTGACAGCAAACACATCTGTCACAGTGAGTTTACTGATTTGATACACAGAGCTCAAGTTAGAGACTCAGTTTGGAACACATCTTGCAGCATAGAACATTGTGCTTCTGTGCCCCAGGCTTGTTTCCTTCCCTGGTGTCCTGGGTGGTCACCTGTAGCTGAATTTGGCAGAAGTGATGATATTAGAGTGACATATTTGAGCTTTTTAGCAAAAATTCAATCTTCAACTGACAGTTTTCCCTTTTGGCTGAGACCTGGTGTACTGGATTGGCTGTCTGCCTACTGTAGGGTCATATTCACAACAACCCTTTCAAGAAGGTGGGAAACACACAAGGAAAAGTGAGGGTGCTGGAAGAGCTGTGACCCGCAAGGCTTTGTGTCAGATATTTGTCTTCAGAGCTGCTCAGGTTCCTTTTCAATGGTCAGACTATCAGAGTCAAGTCAATCCCTCTCTCATGGTCTCAGCTATCAATAGAAATTACTTTTCTGTTTTTTCCTCCCCCTTAGTGCAAATAAGATTGTTCATGCAGTGCATGGAGCATAAGGCCTTGCATGTAGTAAATTCTCAATAAATATGAGCCACATTTAGCATTTTCATAGTACATATATGTGTATGTGTCATATATATGTGTGCATATAAATGTCATATTATTTAGACTAAATATCTGCAGGCCAAATTATTTTGCTTAGCAAAACTTGAATTTGTAAGACCAGAAACAAAAAGAACATGCTTAATTTCTGTATAAAAAATATTAAGTAGAAAATTCTATTTTATACATTATTTAAGATATACCTAGAGGCAACAAAACTTCAATTTACTGGAATTAGATTAACATATTGCTTGTACAGATTAAAAAAAACTAATATAGCTATTTCAATAGATTTGAATAACTGATTTAACTGCGTTATAAAAGTGCAAAATAAATTGTTTTCTTTTTCCATTTTTTATTCTTCTCATACAGTATATCTGAAGGTAACTCCCCCCTCCCTTTACCTCTCCCCTACCCCCTCTCCTATATCCACTCCTCCTTAGTTTTCCTTCAGAAAAGAACAGGCCTCCCAGGGATATCAACTGAACATGACATAACAAACTGCAATAAGACATAAATCCTCACACATCAAGGCTGGACAAGGCAACACAGTAGGAGGAAAAGGGTCCCAAGAACAGGCAAAAGAGTTGGAAACACCCCCACTCCCATGTTAGGAGTCCTACAAGAACCCCAAGCTAAACAACCACAGTGTGTATACAGAGGACCTAGAGCAGACCTATGCAGACTCCATGGATGCCACCTGCTTCAGTGTCTGTGAGCCCCTCTGAGCCCCTGTGAGCCTGCTTAGTTGATTCTGTGGGCTGTGTTCTTCTGCTGTCTTTGACCCATCCTGGCTCCTTACAATCCTTCCTACTTCTCAAGTAAATTAATTTTAAGTATAAAGTTCCTCATCCTTAATGCTGGATTAGTAGTACCTGTCATGGGATTACATCAAGAAATACTGTGAAAGTGAAGAATTGTGTAGACCATAACAGCTGAAATAAAATACCAGGGTTCTAGCACTTTTAAAATCAGATTTAAGCACAATGGCCATTGCCTCTGTATTGGCTATCTTCAGGTGTGGAGAGGTATCCACATAACTGGTAAGACATATTTCTGTGTATGGGCACGCATGGGGTGTATACTTCTGTGTCCATGTATGTGTATGAGGCTGTTTCCAGAGCTAAAATGAACAAAGAAGTGTTAGAAGGGGCGAGGTCCCACTGGCTCTTCCTTCCCAGAGGGACATGTTTTGGTTGCTGTTTCCCCTGGGTCTGGCAGCAAAGACAGAGGGCTTCCTGGGAGTGTGGCAATGGTGCTTGGCAGGAGGGTGATGCTTCCCGATCATCCTCCTTGGGCTGAGCTGGGTGGTTGGTGCCTTTTGTTTCTAGGCTTCTGGTTTCTTGGGCTGAGCTGCCTGCAGCTGCTGTGGCACAGGCATGAAGAAAGCTGTCAGCCTCTNGTATCATAAAAGCTGATCTAACAGAAGTCTTTCTAAAATATTTGTGTTCTACTGGTTTTGTTTCTCTGGAGAACCTGACGAATACCATCTCTGTAAACCGAAAAAGAAAAATCTTTTTTTTTCTACTTACATGAATTCCCTTCATCAGAATGAAAGAAGAATAACTTTTGATGTCTATCTTGCAATGTTGCCTGAAAGATTAGTTATGTATCTAACGAGAGGACTGTCCTCTTCTTGCTTGTTAGAAGATGCTTTCAATTCAATTCCACTTATTCAATAATGCAGATTTTAGCTAATTTTTTGAGTGGGCATAGACTGAGCTTCTGGGACCATGCATCTAATTCATTTTCTTTTTTAAAAATTTTTATTAGTTTTATTAAATAGATTTTCCACTCCTTTTACATACCAACCTCAGATCACCCTCTCCTCCCTCCTCCCACCCCTCCAGCTCCCCCCCTCAACTTACCCTCCCCCATTCCCACCTCCTCCAAGACAAGGTCTCCCATGGAGAGTCTCCGGAGCCTGGCACTCTCAGCCAAGGCAGGACAAGGCCCTCCTCCCTGCACCAAGACTGCCCCAGGTGTCTCACCACAGGCACAGGGCTCCAAAAAGTCAGCCCCTGCACCAGGGATGGATCCCAATCCCACTGCCTGGGGGCCCTCAAACACTTCAAGTCAAACAGCTGTCTCAAGCTTCCAGAGGGCCCAGTCCAGCACCATGGGGTGCTCCACAGTCATTGGTCCACAGTTCATGCATTTCCACCAGCCTGGCTGGCTTCATAATCTCAATGTCCCTTGTTCATAGGACCTCTCCTCTCTCTCATCAGTTGGACTTTTGGAGCTCTGCCTGGTGTCTGGCTGTGAATCTCTGCATCTGCTTCCATCTGTCTCTGGATGAGGGCTCATGGGGGCTTCTCAGCTATGGGTCCATAGTTCATGCATCTCCACTAGTTTGGTTGGCCATCTCTGTACACCCTCCCATCATGTACTCGTTGTCCCTTGCTCATAGAGTGCCCTCTGTCTCCTGTCGATTGGGCTCCTGGAGCTCTGCCTGGTGCCCAGCCATGGATCTCCACATCTGTCTCCATCAGTCACTGGATGAGGGCTCCATGGTGGCACTTAGGGTATTCATCCATGTGGTCACTGGAGTAGGCCAGTTCAGGCACCCTATCAATTATTTCCAGTGGTCCAAGGTGGGTTCATTCCTGTGGATCCTCTGGGACTTCCCTAGGACTCTGTTTCTCCCTATTCCCATGATTTCTCCATTTATCATGTTATCTCCTTCCTTGCTCTCTCTCTCTGTCCCTGTTCCAGCTTGAAACTTCTGCTCCTTTACACTCTCATCCTCCATCCCTTACCCCCCATTTCCTCCCCCTCACTCCTAGTCAGCCCATGTAGATCTCATCCATTTCTCCCTCACCGGGAATCCATGCGTCCCTCTTAGGTTCCTCCCTGTAGCTGTGGGTTGCAGGCTGGTTATCCTTTGCTTTACATCTAGTATCCACGTATGAGTGAGTACATACCATGTTTGACCATCTGGGTCTGGGTTACCTCACTCAGCATGATATTTTCTAGTTCCATCCTGCAAATTTCATGATGTCATTGTTTTTCTCTGCTGAGTAGTACTCCATTGTGTATATGTACCACATTTTCTTAATCCATTCTTCAGTTGAGGGGCATCTAAGTTGTTTCCAGGTTCTGGCTATTATGAATAATGCTGCTAT
>LZPO01044867.1:10308-29792 GCA_001675575.1 Neotoma lepida | reverse complement strand
TTTTTCTTTCAGTTTGTTTATATGGTGTATTACATTGACAGACTTCCGTATGTTGAACCATCCTTGCATCCCTGGGATAAAGCCTACTTGGTCATGGTGAATAATTTTTTTGATATGTTCATGGATTCAGTTTGCTAATATTTTATTGAGTATTTTTGCATCAATGTTCATGAGGGATATTGGTCTGCAATTCTCTTTCTTTGTTGCATCTTTGTGTGGTTTGGATATCAGGGTGACTGTAGCCTTATAAAAAGAGTTTGGTAATGTTCCTTCTGTTTCTATGTGTGGAACAATTTGAAGAGTATTGGAATTAGGTCTTCTTTGAAGAACTGGTTGAATTTTGTGCTGAAACCATCTGGTCCTGGGTTTTTTTTTTGGTTGGGAGACTTTCAATGACTGTTTCTATTTCCTTAAGGGTTATTGGTCTATTTAACTAGTTTATCTGGTCTTGATTTAACTTTGGTATGTGGTACCTATGCAGAAAATTGTCCATTTCTTTCAGATTTTCCAATTCTGTTGAGTACAGGTTTTTGAAGTATGACCTGATGATTCTCTGGATTTCCTCATTGTCTGTTGTTATGTTTCCCATTTCATTTCTGATTTTGTTGATTTGGATGCTCTCTTTCTGCCTTTTGGTTAATTTGGAAAGGGGCTTGTCTATCTTGTTGATTTTTTCAAAGAACCAACTCTTTGATTCATTGATTCTTTGTATTGTTCTCTTTGCTTCTATTTCATTGATTTCAGCCCTCAATTTGATTATTTCCTGTCACCTCTTCTTCCTGGGTGTTTGCTTCTTTTTATTCTAAAGCTTTCAGGTGTGCTGTTAATTCGCTAGTGTGAGATTTCTCCATCTTCTTTATGTGGGCATTTAGTGCTATGAATTTTCCTCTCAGCACTGCTTTCATAGTGTTCCATAACTTTGGGTATGTTGTACATTCATTTTCATTGAATTTTAGGAAATCTTTGATTTCTTTCTTTATTTCTTCCTTGACCCATTGGTGATTCATTTGGGCATTGTTCAGTTTCCATGAGATTGTAGACTTTCTGTAATTTTTGTTGTTGAAATCTAACTTTAAGCCATGGTGGTCTGATAAAATACAGGTGGTTATTCCATTTTTTTTGTGCCTATTGAGATTTGCTTTGTGACAGAGCATGTGGCCAATTTTAGAGAAAGTTCCATGGGGTGCTGAGAAGAAGGTATATTCTTTTTTTTTAGGGTGGGATGTTCTGTAGATATCTATTAAGTCCATTTGAGTCATGACTTCAGTTAGGTCCTTTATTTCTCTGTTGAGTTTCAATCTGGCAGATCTATCCAGTGGTAAGAGTGGGGTGTTGAAATTACCCACTACTAGTGTGTGAGGTTTGATGTGAGATTTAAGCTTTAGTAATGTTTCTTTTACAAATTTGGGTGCCCTTGTATTTGGGGCATAAATATTCAGAATTGAGACTTCATCTTGGTGGATTTTTCCTGTGATAAATATGTAATGTCCTTCCCGACCTCTTTTGATTGATTTTAGTTTGAAATCTACTTTATTAGATATTAGGATAGCTACACCAGCTTGTTTCTTAACTTCATTTGATTGGAAAGTCTTTTCCAAGCCTTTTACTCTGAGATAGTGTCTGTCTTTGGAGTTAAGGTTTGTTTCTCGTATGCAGCAGAAGGATGGGTCCTGTTTGCGTATCCATTCTATTAGCCTGTGTCTTTTTATAGGTGAATTGAGTCCATTGATATTAAGGGATATTAATGACCAGTGATTGTTGATTCCTGTTATCTTTTGGTGGTAGTGTGTGTGTATTTCCCTTCTTTGGGATTTACTGCTGTGGGATTACTTATTGCCTGTGTTTTTGTGGGTATATCTGACTTCTTTAGGGTGGAATTTTCCTTCACATTCTTCCTGTAGGGCTGGATTTGTGGATAGGTATTGTTTAAATCTGGTTTTGTCTTAGAATGTCTTGTTCACTCCATCTATGGTGATTGAGATTTTTGCTGGGTATATTATTCTAGACTGGCATCAACGGTCTCTTAGTATCTGCATTGCATCTGTCCAGGACCTTCTGGCTTTCAAAGTCTCCATTGAGAAGTCAGGTGTTATTCTGATAGGTCTGCCTTTGTATGTCACTTGGCCTTTTTCCTTTGCTGCCCTTAATATTCTTTCTATATTCTGCATGTTTAGTGGTTTAATTATTATGTTGTGAGGGGACTTCTTTTGGGAGTCTAGTCCATTTGTGTCCTGTAACCTTCTTGTATCTTTATAGGTATTTCCTTCTTTAAGTTGGGAAAATTTTCTTCTATGATTTTGTTGAGTGTATTTTCTGTGCTTTTGAGTTGGTATTCTTCTCCTTCTTCTATCCCTATTATTCTTAGGTTTGGCCTTTTCATGGTGTCCCAGATTTCCTGGACATTTTGTGTTATGACTTTTTTGGCTTTGGTATTTTCTTTGACTGATGAATCTATTTCCTCTATTGTATCCTCTACACCANAGATTCTTTGTTCCATCTCTTGTATTCTGTTGGTTANGCTTGTATCTGTGGTTCCTGTTCATTTACTCAGTTTTTCTATTTCCAGCATTCCCTCTGTTTGTGTCTTCTTCATTGTTTCTACTTCCCTTTTCAGGTCTTGGACTGCTTCCTTTGCATGTCTAATTGCTTTTTCATAGTTTCCTTGGTTTCTTTAAGGGATTTATTGATTTCTTCCAATTTTTTGTTTGTCTCTTCCTCATTTTCTTTATTGATTTCTTCCAATTTTTGATTGTTTTTTCCTCAATTTCTTTAAGGGAGTTTTTCATTTTCTCTTCAAGGGAATTTTTCATTTCCCCTTTAAAGGCCTCTAGCATCTTCATGAAGTTATTTTTAAGGTCATTTTCTTCTGTTTCTTCTACATTGTATTGTTCAGGTCTTGCTGTTGTAGAAGGGCTAGGTTCTGATGATGTCATATTGCTCTTTATGTTGTTGTATGTATTTTTGCACTGGCATCTACCCATCTCTTCCTCCAATAGGTGCAAGAGGTGCCTGTGTCTGAGTGAGCTGCTACTGTTTCAGTATATGCTTGCTGTGTCTGTGTCTCAGGGGGACACTTGGGGTCAAAACTTAGCTCTTGGTCTAATTGGAGCTGGCAGATTCTATATCTCCAGGAGATGCTCTTGGTCCAATCCAAGCTGGCTGGTTCTGTGACTCAGGGAGCCACTCTTGGTCTTATCAGGGGTCTTGGTCCAGTGAGAGCTGGCAGAGTCTGTGTTTCAGGAAGCCACTCTTGGCCAATGAGTGTTGGCAGATTTCTGGTGTCAGGAAATCACTGTTGGTACAATGTGAACTGGTAGATTTCTAGTCTCAAAAATCCACTCTTGGTCCAATGAGAGCTGATTTTGAGTCTCAGGAAGCCTCTCTTGGTCCAATGAGAGCTGATTTCGAGTCTCAGGGAGCCTCTGGGGTCGCAGGGGGGATGGGTAGGGGATAGGGTGTGGGTTTTGTAGATTTCAGGGTCCAATGGAGTCCTTTGGTGCGTGAGCCTGTCTGCAGGAATTTTCCCTGCTGGCCGGAAACTGGGGCTGAGAGGGTTGGGGGTTCTCTGGGACTGGTTGTCTCTAATTCATTTTCATTAAATGCTATAGAGCATCATTTGGACAACTATTTTTAGATCTTTTCTTCATAGAAAATAACAACCTGGTAGAGAAATAAAATACTTTCTATTATAGATACTGCTTGAAGCTCATGATGCCATTTCCTGTGTCTTTCTATAGATGGTTTTCTGGGTACCATGTACCAGTAAGACCTTCTATCATTACAGAAGGTACTTGACACAGACAGCTTAAGGAAGGAAGGGTTTGTTTGTCTCACAGTATCAGAGGTTTCAGTCTGTAATCTTTGCTTCCATTGATTATGAGACTGGTGATAGAACATCATGGCCCTTGGAGCATGTTCCAGAAGCCATTCACCTCATGGCAGACAGGAAATGGAGACAAGATACGGCTCCAAGGACAAACTCCTATTGACCTACTTCCCTCAGGGCTCCATCTCCTAAAATTTCACCATTTCCCTAATGAGTACTACGAAGCCTTCAACACATGAGCATGTGGGGAATATACCATATTCAAATGAAAGCAACAATAGCAACAGTCTCCAAATTTTCACAAAACAACAATAATTAGAGTAGCAATGATTTGTTTTCATAAGCAGGAAAATTAAAGAGGGAGATATTTGTGGGCTTACAGGGTTGCTTGACTAGTCATATAATGGAGACCATATTACCCAATGAGACACAACTCAGGATTCTTATCAAATCCTGAATTTTCATTTATCTATTTTTTTAAGAAGGTGAGAAAAACAATTAAATACAGGTTAACATTCTGTGGAACTTCACTAAGGGTATTTTCTGCATATGATGTATAAAATAGTGTATACCCAATAGTAACATTTAAAAAAGTTTTTCTCTCATACTGAAAATAGATTTTTCTCACATAATATATCCTGATTATGGTTCTCCCCTCATTTACTCCTCCCAGTTCCTCCCCACCCACCCTCTCCTCCAGATAGATTCCCTTTCTGTGTCTAATTAGAAAACAATCAAGCTTCTAAGTGATAGCAATATAATACAGTGTAATATGATATGATATGGTATTATGTGATATATAATATAATATAATGTGATAAAATAATAACTAACACATTGGAAATGGACAAAACAAACAAACAGAAGGAAAAGTGCCCAAGAGAAGACACAATAATCAGAGGCACACTCATTCTCACACTCAGGAATCCCGTAAAAACACTAATCTGAAAGCCATAATATAAACACAGGACCTGGTGCAGACCCATGCAGGCCCTGTGAATGCTGCCACAGTCTCTGTGAATTCACATGTGCATTGATCATGTTGATTTAGAGTGTCTTGTTTTCTTGATGTCCTCCATCCCTTCTGGCTCTTACACTCCTTCTGCCTCATTTCTTTGGGTTCTCTGATCTCTGAGGGGAGGATTTGATGGAGATATCCCATTTAGGACCAAGTGTTCAAAAATCTCTCTCTTTCTGCATAATGTCTGGCTGTGGGTCTCTATATTTGTTCCCCTCTGCTGCAGAAGGAAGCTTCTCTGATGATGACTGAGCAAGTCACTGATCTATGGGCATAGTTGCATGGGTTTCATCTTGTGTAATGGTCCTTAGTCAAGTAAGATATTTGTTGGTTATTCCCACAAGCTTTGTACCACAATTACTCTAGCATATCTTGTAGCCTGGACAGCATACATCCACTGACTTTCCATCCTCCTGTCTGAAAAAGTCAGTTTACCAGTATCTTACACATGGGAAAATTTAACTTTGGGAAAGATATAATGGCTATGAAATCATTAAATTCATAATAAAGAAATAAAGGATCCTTACATGACTTTAGTTTTAAAAATGTACTTTAAAATTTATATAAAATTTGCGTACAATGAAGTGGATAGATCATCAATGTGAAATGTGGCACATCTTGGCAAATGTACACATCACACTACCCCATTGCATCATCACAAAGAAAATTGTCCTCATACTGGATTCCAATTATTTTCTCACTCAGGGGATACTAGGGTCCTGATTTCTGTCAACAGTTAGGTTTGTCTGCTGTTGAACATCACAGAAATGCAACCACAGTGTGTGTGTGTTTGTTGCTGATGTCTTTCTTTGCTGTTGTGCAAGTAATGGTCCCTTTTATTGTTGGTATTCTGTGTGAACACTGAATGAGTTACAAATCTATTTTACTCTGATGAATGTTTGTGATGCTTCCTGTTGTGAGCCATTTAACAATATGTTACAAGTGTACTTATATATGATTTATAAACAAATTTTCTCATTTATCTCAAGTAGAATTATTGGGTTATAAAGTGGTTGTATCTTTAAATTTATAATAGTAATTATAGATTTTGGTGGACACATATTTTCTTGTTATTGTAAGTGGGATTGTTGTCTCATAGTGTGAATTTATCTTTAGAAGTGTAAATCATCACCAAATTGCTTTGCAAAACAATTGTACTGTTATTTACTCCCACTGGCAAAGTAGGAGACTCTACTTACTCCACATTCTTGCTAGTATTTGCTTTACATTTTCAATTCTTGCATTTCTAGTGAGTATGTAGTGATAATAATCTGTGATTGGACTTGTATTTTTATGATGATTGACAATGATGCACATTTCATGGTCATGAACACTGTTGACTCTAATACATCTTGCCAAATCTTCCTTGTTAGCTTGTGTGCCTTTTAATTCTTCATATGCCTTCTAATTATTAAGTTCTTTGTAATAAATACTACTCCTTTGTCACAGATAGAGATTGCAAATATTTTCTTCTACTTCCAAACCTGTTTTTTATTTTTATAAAGATGTCTGTTGAATAGTAACTTTGTAATTTTGGTGACATCTAACTGATAATTGTTATTTCACTGGTGACTTGTTTGAAGTATCTCTATATAGTGTTTCTTTATGGTGGAATGGGTCACATTTTTTTCTCCAGAAGATATGTCAATGTAGCTTTTATATTTAAGTCTCTGATCCATTTTAGTTAATTTTGTGTATAGTTTATTTTTCCATATATTTATCTGTTTTTGTAAAGCACTATTGATAAAGACATTTATTATTTTTCATATCATAACACACACACACACAATCTTTGTGTTAACATCACATTGTCTTGATTCCTTTAGCTGTATAACATTAAAATGATGTAGAATCCCCTAATTTTGGTTGTTTTTTCTCTATTATTTAAGCCATTCTAGATCATTGGTGATACATTGTAGAAGCAGCTAATTGATTTCTATGCAATCCTTATTTATATTTGCAATGGTTTCATTCACTGAACCTACAGGTCAACCTAGGAATCATTGAGAATCTGGTGTTAGCCAGTACTGTAACTAATAAACTGATGATCTTTGCTAATCTAGCTCTTGTCTCTCAGCAAAGTTTAAAGTTTTCAGTGTTTTGGTTTTACACAGTTTTCTTTATCTTTAAGAAGTTTATACCAACAGCTAGGGAACCTGCATAGGACTGACCTAGGCTGTCTACATGAGTGTGACCATTGTATAGCTTGGTTTACTTGTGAGACTCCTAACAATAGGAGCAGGGGCTGTCCCTAACACTTAAGCTGGCTTTTTGGAACCTATTCCTCAAACTGGGTTGTCTTGCCCAGCCTTAATACAAAGGGAGAAGCTTAGTCCTACCTCAACTTGATATGCCATGCTTTGTTGACACCCATGGTGGCCTGCCCCTTTCTGAACAGAAACAGAAGGAATGGATGGGGGGGGAGCAGAAGGGAGGTGGGGGGAGGGAACAGGAGGAGAGGAGGGAGGGGAAATTGCAGTCTGGATGTAAAACAAATGAAAATAAATAAATAAATAGAAAAAAGAAGTTTGCATTTTTAAGCTATTACATAGGATATTTTAAGCAAATTTTATTTTCTGGCATACATGAATGTAACTGATTGTTTTGTGAGTTATATTCATATCCATATACTTCTGTATAGACACTAGCAGTTCCAGTAGCTTGGAGGGAGCTAAAATGTAAAAGTTTTTTTTCATAAATTTGTCCAGTTAAAAATAAAGGATTTATTTATTTATCTTTATATATTTTCCTTTCCAAAGCTCTTGTTTGTATTCATTTTCTATCCTTCGTACACTGAATGTGACCTCTGAAAAATGCTGAGTACTTGTTATATCACCCACATAGAAGCAAACAGCTGGTCATGTGGTGTGTGTGTGTGTGTGTGTGTGTGTGTGTGTGTGTGTGTGTAGTGCTGGGGATCCAGCCAGAGTTTTCTACTCAGCTTCACCCCTAGGCACAATCTTTTCTTTCCTCTAGTAGTCAACTATCTTTGTGGTTTTTCCCATCATGATTCTGACCCCCCTTGCTTATAATCCTTCCTCCCTCTCTTCAACTGAACTCCAGGATCTTGGCCAAGTGCTTGGCTGTGGGTCTCTGCATCTGCTACCATCAGTCACTGGATGTAGGTTCTACGATGACAGTTAGGGTAGACACGAATCTGAGCACAGGGGAAGGCTAGTTCAAGCACTCTCTCCACCATTGCTATGAGTCTTAGTTGGGGACAACCTTGTGAGTTCCTGGGTTTTTCCCTAGCTGCAGATTTCTCCCCATTCCCTTAATGGTACACTCTGTCAAGATATCTTTTTCATTGCTCTCCCTCCCAGTTTCTCCCCCAACTTGGCCATCTTGAGCCCTCACATTCCCACCTTCGACACCCTCCCCTCTATTCCTCCCTCCCAGTTTACCCAAGAGATCTTAACCCTATCCTCTTCCCAGGGTAATCCATGTGTGTCCCTCTTAGTGTCCTCCTCTTTATCTAGCTTCTCTGGGGTTGTGGATTGTAGCATGTTTATTCTTTGCTTTGTGCCCAATATTCACCTGTGAGTGAGTAGATACCATGTTTGTCTTTCTGGGTCTGGGTTACCCAGGGTTTAGTTGGGATCTGGACTTTGGGGCAGTCCAGCTGAGAAGCCAGTCACTAATCTGTTTTTCTAACTGATGTGATTTGTGCCTGTGCCTGATGGGTTGTGGGAGAGGGCTGGCCATGAGGAGGATGTTTAGGTGCTTGGAGTTGGGTGGCCAAATAGGTCTTGGTGGGGCAGCATCCAGTGGGTGGCAGGAGTGGGATGCATTCTGGAGGCTGGTG
Source organism: Neotoma lepida (assembly GCA_001675575.1). Classification (NCBI taxonomy): domain Eukaryota; kingdom Metazoa; phylum Chordata; class Mammalia; order Rodentia; family Cricetidae; genus Neotoma; species Neotoma lepida. The sequence continues at coordinate 21,143 of LZPO01044867.1, read as the reverse complement.
GAGACTGTGGCAGAGCAATGGAGTTCCACTAGAGGTGGGGGCAGGGTCCAACTCCCTTGCTGGTGCTGGGTTGGGATGGGGAGGGGCATAGAATGTGCCCTGGGGTTTAGTTAGGGTCTGGACTTTGGGGAAGTCCAGCTGAAAGGCCTGTCACTCACCTATAATTTTTCCAAAATTAGTGTCTTAGTTAGGGTTTCTATTGCTATGAAGAGACACCGTGACCAACGCAACTCTTATAAAGGAAAACATTTAAGGAGTGGCTAACAGTTCAGAGTTTTAGTCCACTATCATCATGGACCATGGTAACATGCAGACAGACATGTTTCTGGAGAAGGAGCAATGAGTTCTGCATCTTGATCTACAGGCAACAGGAAGTGAACTGACCATACTGAGCCTGATCAAAGGATACCTCAAAGCCCACCCCTACAGAACCAACAAGGCCATACCTACTCCAACAAAGCCTCACCTCCAAGCCACTCTCTTTGAACTTATGGGGGCCAATTACACCCAAACTACCAAAACTGGCATGGGAAGAATAGGAAACAACCCTGTTTCACACCAGGTGACTGAAATTTTCACTTCATCATTAAGTGTCAGAGGAGTGCCCAATTTATTCAAAGAATCCTTATAGACGAAATTATTTCAGCAGAACTTACTTGAGTAAAGAACGACTCATGAGTTGGCACCACTTGAAACCAGAGAAAGTACAAGACATTATACTGTAGAGGTAGAGACAGAAAGCTTCCAATGGCCAAAAGAAAGAAATAAAGGAAAGGCATTGAACAGTGCCTAGAGATGGTTTATGACTGGTGAATCTACATGTTCATTTTACCATTTACAATGGGTTTCAGTTTGCTTAAATGGGGATTTATAGCAGCAAAGCTATGCTGACCTAGTGGGCTCTCAAATAAATTGCTTAACAGTCATTCTATACCTCTCATATCCAAATGAAAGGGGTAAAACATGTCTGATTGATCAACCTTGCACAAGATTCTTTCCTGTCTGGTAGGATGTGCTGACTCGCATTCTGGCTACTCCTGTGCTTCAAGGTGTTCACCTTCTGGTTAGTTATTACTGCTCCAAACTAAAAAATATACTGAGTCAGAGTGGGAGCTGACAAAATGGGGAAAAACTGAGAGCTTCTCTCTTCTGTATGCCTGGACTTAGTACATCACAGGCTGCTGCCTTCCACAGCCATGCTAATAACTGCCGTACGTACCCTGCCTTGTGGAAACAATGCAGTCTTGAGCAGTGTTGCAGGACAAAGCAAAGTGGGGGGTGTTTGGGAGAAGACAGTTGAAAGCATTCTTCCAAGTCCAAGCCCAAACAGCCTTTGTTCAATTCTATGCATTTCCATTTTATGAACACTACCTGACTTCTGAATATGTTTCTTAATTTGGTTGAGAACCTTAAAACAAAGAGGAATATGGCTGTTTGGCACCTTAACACTCCAACAAGTATGCAACACTTCAAAAACATTACAAGATCCAATAAATATTTAACTAAAATACAAAGCCTTTGTTTAATAAATATAAACTCTGATTCATTTTGGTGCTACATAGATAAGTCATGATGATTGATTGACATGGTCTAACAAAGTATCAAAAGCTGGCTGTGGCTGAGACAGCCATGGCTCCAAAAATGATTCATCCTTCTAACTTCAAGTCGGGTTGCTAAGCGAGCCAAGGTCATTTCTCAGCTCCCTTAGAATCTGAACAAGCCCAAGTGACTGACCCTTATCAATAGAATGACAGTGGACATGAGGAACATATTTGCTATGCCTCGGGTCATAGAGATGTGTCCTTCTAGCCCTCTCTCCATTGGACTGAGGCATACTTCTGTGGCAACCCTTGAGGCTGCCACCTGAAGAAACAGCTTTAGTTCTGCTTACAAGAGGGAGAATCAACAATACTCATTACATTTGGTACTTTCCTCATTCCTATGAAAAAATACCTAGCGAGAAGCAACTTAAAAGCTGAAGTATTACATAAATACTTCATGGTTTGAGGGAATGTCACCTATCATAATGAGAAGGCATTGTGGCTGTGACAGCAGAAACATGCAGCTCAGAACAGCTTGCTGTGTCTCTCTTAACCAGGAAACAGCACATGATGGAATATCTCCACAGGTATCTGCTGAAGAGCTATCTCATCTAAGGTTGCTGCCATGGTAGCCTATATCTGAGGAAGCATGTCTATAGCCTACTATGAGTGACCCTGAAGTTAAATGCCACCTAGAGTCCCATAACCTGCCCAAACAGTACTACCATCTGGGAACCAACTGTTCAGACACATGAGCCTATAGGGGACAGTTTACATCCAAATTATGATACCCACTATGAAATCTGAGTACTACATGAACTTTTGCCGTATTTGAGTCATAATTTTTAGCCTACTCATTACAGCAGCTAGCTTACCCTAAGTAATCAAACTGTACACTATTGTAATTAAGTCACAGATGTTTGGGTGGTAGTCTAGGATTTGTTTGCCTAGTTTATTTGATGAGACAAGAAAAAATAACTATCTGGGAAAGATAGAAATTGAAACATGGAGAACATGAAAGTCATATCTTGAGCAAGAAAACAGCTCCCTTTAGAAAGAGAGAACTCCAGAGCAGGGTGTCCAGTCCACCAAAGGGATGCTGGGTTAGGAGACTGCATCCTCCCTTTCCTCATTATTGGTCCTGCTTGAATGTGTGAGCATGTGCCCCTAAGATGTCCCTTGAGAACAGAAATCTGTTACCTTAGAGAATTTGTTCACTTTCCCTGCCCACCTGTATCCCCTTCCACTTCTCCCTCACTACAGTTGTCCTTATACACACTCATGGAAGAAGCTAAGTACAAACATGAAACACAAACACATATAAGGATGGTATAACATTATTTTTATTCACCAAACAACTTGGATACAGCCTAAAAGTCATGCCAAAAGCAGTCTGGACAGTAAAGATATTTAATAGAATTTTTTAAGCTTTTAAGTGTTATTCAAATTTCAAATTAAATGACATAATTTTTGAACAGTTAATTAATACTAATAAAATAATTGCCATATTTCAGGCACAGAACTAGTTTTACCCTCACCTCTGTAATCAACATTTTATAGACAAAAACAAAACAAAGCTGAGATATTGTTACCTCTGACCACACAGCCAATCAATAGCAGGCTGTGTAATGATGCTTGGAAATGTCTGTTAGGTATGAAGAAAGCTAAATATACATTTAAGTATACATTCTTGTTGCTAGTATATTGTGTGCATGGGTTGGGCCAATTGAAACCTGTTCCTACCTTCATCCATCCCTCACTCAGAAATGTTTATTNAGTACTTGGTTTGTATCGAGCATTGATCTTGAGACAAAAACAAGACTAACCCCATAGGTTTTATCTTCAAGTAAGGAAGACATAAGAAATAAATAAGCATATCATAAAACCTTAAATGTGATACACACTTTGGAGACAAGAGAAGCCAGATAAGAGGATAGCAGCTGATTGGAGAAGACATGTTCTGGATGGCAGAGACTCATTGGGAAGGTAGAAGTGATCTGTGCTTTTCCCTTGCTCATTACATCAAAATTGCTGTTGTTGTTATGGAAATTATTTCATAAGGTGAGTAAAAAGGGCCATCAGAGAAAAGCTGTCTCCCACCCGGGGGTGACATAGGACAGGAGCAAACCATGCCAAGCTCTGGAAGAGGCTTCAATCTATCAGAGAGAAGTGAAGAAATAGGAAGCAGGATTATGGTGGAGCGACAGCAAGAAATACAAAGCAGTGTAATGCAATGCAGTGTGGTGTAGAAGAGGAGTAGGGAGAGGCTGAGAAGAAGCTGCATGCCCAGAGCCAACAGGCCAATTAGGAAGGAGAGGATTTTTCTTCGGTGAGACAGAAATGTCACAAACCAAGTTCCCAAGATAGGCCAGAGGGGAGATTCTGAGAGGGATGTCTGGCTTTTGAACCTATGGAACTGAGAAGTGAGATGGGTTCAGCAAAGTCAAACTGCAATGCATTCCATCCCACTGGGAGCTCTGAACCCATAATAGAAATTCTGAAGTGATTCAGGACTAATAATCCTGATTGTTGGATGCAGGACACCATGGCAGTGAATGGATGAAGGGGACTCCAGCAAAGGCAGTGCCTAAAAAGAAACTTAGCTGAGGACTACCAATTGACACCAAGACAAATATCTAGGCAAATTAGTGCATGGTCTCTGGAAAGCATGTCAGGTCAGGACACCTGGGCAACTGTGAAAAGGCCGTGGAGTCAGAAGTGGAGTCAGAACAGAACACACCCAGACACCAAAGTCTCAGGACAAAAGAGATTTATTTACTCCAGAAGGATAAGCAGGCTGTCCCTGGATCAGGCAAAGACAGTGATGACCAACTGGCACATGACTGTTTTAAGGGCTCTATGGTAGAAAAGGAAGAAAGAGGGTGTCCCTCCTCTGGAGATGGCTATAGGGGTGACTGTCTCCACTTGGCTAGGAGGAGAACAGAGAAGATGAGGTAATGGGCTTTTCATCATGTAGCCCGGTGCCATTTTATGAGGTAGTGTACCTTTGGTCACATAGCCTGGTGGGTTTGAAAGACCACATCAGGACCAGGAATCTGCATGAATGGAACATTTGAGAAAAGGAATGGCATGGTTAAAATCACTTTGATTTGCATCTATCATTTGAATCAGCATTTGACCATGTAGCCCAAGCTGGCCTTGAACTTGCAATCTTTTTTTTTTTAATTGAGAAAATTTTTCCATTCATTTTACACACCAATTAAAGATTCCCCTCTTCCCTCCTCCCACCTTCCTCCAGCCTCTCCCTCCCAACTCCCCTCACTCCCCCCCCAAGGAAGGCAGGCCTCCCATGAGGAGGCACATCCAGGAGAGGCAAGTTCAGGCCCCTCCCCCTGCCTCAAGGCTACACAATCTGTCCCATCATAGGTAGTGGGCTCCAAAAAGCCTGCTCATGCACCAGGGAAAGATTCTGATCCCACTTCCAGGGGACCCCTCATGCAGATCAAGCTACCCATCGGTCTCGCCCTGCAAGGGGGCCCAGCCCAGTCCCACACAGGCTCCATAGCCATTGATCCAACTTTCATGAGTTCCAACTAGTTTGGTTTGGTTGTCTCTGCAGGTTTCCCCACCATGATCTTGATGCACTTGCTCATAGAATCTGTCTTCTCTCTCCCTGACTGGACTCCTGGAGCTCTGCCTGNTGCCTGGCTATGGATCTCTGCATCAGCTTCCATCAGTCATTGGAGAAAAGTTCTGTGGTGACAGGGTATTCACTGATCTGATTTTCTGGGGTAAGCCCGTTCACTTCAGGCACCCTCTCCACTATTACTAGTAGCCCAAGTTGGGGTCATCCCTGGAGATTCCTGGAAATTTCCCTAGTACCCGGTTTCTCTCTATCCTCATGATGTCTCCCTCTATCATGGTGTATCTTTCACTGCTTTCCCACTCCATCCCTGTTCTGGCTTTACCATCCCATTCCCTTATGATCTCATCCTCTATGCCCTAGCCTCCATTGCCCACCACTCATCCCCAGTTTACTCAAAGGGATATCATCTATTTCCCCTTCCCAGGGCAATCCATGTGTCCCACTTTGGGTCTTCTTTATTAGATAGCTTCTCTGGAATTGTAGGTTGTGGTCTTGTTATCCTTTGCTTTACATCTAGTATCCACTTATGAGTGAGTTCATAGCATGTTTGTCCTTCTGAGTCTGGGTTACTTCACTCAGGATGATATTTTCTAGTTCCATCCATTTGCCTGCAAATTTCATATGGTCATTGTTTTTCTCTGCCGAGTAGTACTCCATTGTGTATATGTTCCACATTTTCTTAATCTATTCTTCAGTTGAGGGGCATCTAAGTTGTTTCCAGGTTCTGGCTATTACAAATAATGCTGCTATGAAGATAGTTGAGCACATGTCCTTGTCGTTTGATTGAGCATTCTTTGGGTATATGTCCAAGTGTGGTATAGCTGGGTCCTGAGGAAGATTGATTCTCAATTTTCTGAGAAACCGCCATACTGATTTCCAAAGTGGTTGTACAAGATTGCACTCTCACCAACAGTGGAGGAATGTTCCCCTTGCTCCACATCCTCTCCAGCATAAGCTGTCTTCAGTGTTTTTGATCTAAGCCATTCTGACAGGTGTAAGATGGTATCTCAGAGTCGTTTTGATTTGCATTTCCCTGATGACTAAGGATGTTGAACAATGCCTTAAATGTCTTTAGGCCATTTGAGATTCTTCATTGAGAATTCTCTGTTCAGCACTGTGGCCCATTTTTTAATTGGATTGTTAATTATTTTGAGTTCTTTATGTATTTTTGAGATCAGCCCTTTGTCAGATGTGGGATTGGTGAAGATCTCTTCCCATTCTGTAGGCTATTGTTTTGTCTTATTGACTGTATCCTTTGCCTTACAGAAGCTTCGAAGTTTCAGGAGGTCCCATTTTTTAATTGTTGCTCTCAGTGTCTGTGCTACTGGTGTTATATTTAGGAAGTGGTTTCCTGTGCCCATATGTTCAAGACTACTTCTTACTTTCTCTTCTATCAGGTTCAGTGTAACTGGATTTATATTGAGGTCTTTCATCCGTTTGGATTTGATTTTTGTGCATGATGACAGATATGGATCTATTTGCAATCTTCTACATGTTGACATCCAGTTATGCCAGCACCATTTGTTGAAGATGGTTTCTTTTTTCCATTGTACAGTTTTGACTTCTTTGTCAAAATCAGGTGTTCATAGGTGTGTGGGTTAATGTCATCGTCTTTAATTTGATTCCATTGGTCCACATGTTGGTTTTTATGCCAATACTAAGCTGTTTTTATTACTATAGCTCTATAGTAATAACTTTACTATAGTTCTACTATAGTAGAACTTTGAGGTGAGGAATGCTGATGCCTCTAGAGGTGGCTTTATTGAGGATTCTTTTAGCTATCCTGGGTACTTTGTTTTTCCAAATGAAATTGAGTATTATTTTTTCCAGGTCTGTGAAAAATTGTGTTGGGATTTTGATGGGGATTGCATTAAATCTGTAGATTGCTTTTGGTAAGATTGCCATTTTTACTATGTTAATCGTACCGATCCATGAGCATGGGAGATCTTTCCATTTTCTGATATCTTCTTCAATCTCTTTCTTCAGAGACTTAAAGTTCTTTCCATACAGGTCTTCCACTTGCTTAGTTGGAGTTACTCCAAGGTATTTTATATTACTTGTGGCTATTGTAAAGGGTTATGTTTCTCTGATTTCTTTCTCAGCCTGTTTATCATTTGTATATAGGAGGGCTATTGACTTTTTTGAGTTGATCTTGTATCCTGCCACATTACTGAAGGAGTTCATCAGCTGGAGGAGTTCCCTGGTAGAAATTTTGGGGTCACTTATGTATACTATCATATCATCTGCATAGTGAAAGTTTGACTTCTTCCTTTCCAATTTGTATACCCTTGATCTCCCTTTGTTGTCTTATTGCTCTAGTTAGAATTTCTAGTACTATATTGAATAAATATGGGGATTGTGGACAGCCTTGTCTGGTTACTGATTTTAGTGGAATTGCTTTGAGTTTCTAGATATTAGGATAGCTACACCAGCTTGTTTCTTAATTCCATTTGATTGGAAAGTCTTTTCCCAGCCCTTTACTCTGAGGTAGAGTCTATCTTTGGAGTTAAGGTGTGTTTCTCGTATGCCGCAGAAGGATGGGTCCTGTTTGCATATCCATTCTATTAGCCTGTGTCTTTTTATAGGTGAATTGAGTCCATTGATATTAAGGGACACAATGAAAGAAGTGCTAAGAGGAAAGTTCAGAGCACTAAATGCCCACATGAAGAATTTGGAGAAATCTCACACTAAAAATGTAACAGCACACCTGAAAGCTCTAGAGCAAAAAGAAGAAAACTCACCCAGGAGAAGTAAATGAAAGGAAACAATCAAACTCAGGGCTGAAATCAATAAAACAGCAACAAAGAAAACAATATAAAGAATCAGTGAAAAAAAGAGCTGGTTCTTTGAGAACATCAACAAAATAGACAAACCCTTATCCAAACTAACCAAAAGGCAGAGAGAGAATCTCCAAATTAACAAAATCAGAAATGAAAAGGGGGACATACTAGACTCTGACGAAATACAGAGAATCATCAGGTCATACTTCAAAAACCTGTACTCCACAAAATTGGAATATCTAAAAGAAATGGACAGCTTTCTTGATAGATACCACATATCAAAATTAAATCAAGACCAGATAAACAATTTAAAAAGACCTATAACCTCTAAAGTAATAGAAACAGTCATTAAAAGTCTCCCAACCAAAAAAAAACCCAGGGCCAGATGGTTTCAGCACAGAATTCTATGAGAATTTCAAAGAAGAGCTAATACCAATACTCCTCAAATTGTTCTGCACAATAGAAACAGAAGGAATATTGCCAAATTCTTTTTATGAGGCCACAACTACCCTGATACACAAATCAAATAAAGATATAACAAAGAAAGAAAATTACAGAACAATCTCCCTCATGAATATTGATGCAAAAATACTGGCAAACTGAGTCTAAGAACCCATTAAAAAAAAAAACTCATCCACCATGATCAAGTAGGCTTCATCCCAGAGATGCAAGGATGGTTCAACATACAAAAATCTGTCAATGTAATCTGCCATATAAACAAACTTAAAAAAATAAACATCAACATATAATTAGATGCTGAAAAAGCCCTTGACAAAATCCAACAACCCTTCATAATAAAGTTTCTGGAGAGAACAGGGATACAAGGAACATACCTAAACATAATAAAAAGCAATATACAGCAAGCTGACAGCCAACATCAAATTAAATGGAAAGAGACTCAAAGTGATTCCACTAAAATCAGGGACAAGATGAGGCTTTCCATTCTCTCCATGTCTATTTAATATAGTACTCGAGGTTCTAGAGCAACAAGGGAACAAAGGCAGATCAAGGGGATACAAATTGGAAAGGAAGAAGTTAAACTTTTGCTATTTGCAGATGATATGATAGTCTGCATAAATGACCCCAACAATTCTACCAGGGAACTCCTACAGCTGATAAACACCTTTAGTAACTGTCTCTTATACACATCTAGATGTGTATAAGAGACAGATACAAGAAAAAAAAAAAAAAAGCAGTATCCCTCCTACATACAAATGATAAACAGGCTGAGACAGAAATCATAGAGACAACACCCTTTACAAGAGTCACAAACAATATAAAATATCTTGAGGTAACTCTAACCAAACAAGTGGAAGACCTGTATGACAAGAACTTAAAGTCTTTGAAGAAGGAAATTGGGGGAAGAGTTCAGAAAATGGAAAGATCTTCCACGCTCATGGATCAGTAGGATCAACATAGTAAAAATGGCACTCTTACCAAAAGCAATCTACAGATTCAGTGCAATCCTCATCAAAATCCAAACACAATTCTTCATAGATCTTGAAAGAACAATATTCAAGTTCATATACAAAAAAACAAAAAAACCCAGGATAGCTAAAACAATCCTGTATAATAAAGGAACTTCTGGAGGTATCACCATGCCTGACTTCAAGCTCTACCATAGAGCTATACTAATAAAAACAGTTTGGTATTGGCATAAAAACAGACACATCGATCAATGGAATCAAATTGAAGCCCCTAACATAAATCCATACACATATGAACACATGAAAGAAACCAAATTTATACAGTGGAAAAAAAGAAAGCAACTTCAACAAATGGTGCTGGCAAAACTGGATGTCAACATGTAGAAGATTGCAAATAGCTCTATATCTATCACCAAACACAAAAATCAAGTCCAAGTGGATGAAAGACCTCAATATAAATCCAGTTACACTGAACCTGCTGGAAGAGAAAGGGGGAAATAGCCTTGAACATTTTGGTATAGGAGACTACTTCCTGAATATAACACCAGTAGCTCAGATACTGAGATCAGGTAATAAATGGGACCTTCTGAAACTGAAAAGCTTCTATAAGGCAAAACAACAGCCTGCAGAATGGGACAAGATCTTCACCAACCTCACATCTGATAGAGGGCTAATCTCCAAAATATATAAAGAACTCAAGAAACTGGACATCAAAATACCAAATAATACAATAAAAAAAGTGAGGTGTAGATCTAAACAGAATTCTCAACAGAAGAATCTCAAATGGCTGAAATACACTTAAAGAATTGTTCAACATTTTTAGTCATCAGGGAAATGTAAATCAAAACAACTCTGATATACCATCTTACACCTGTCAGAATGGCCAAGATGAAAAATGCTAATGACAGCATATGTTGAAGAGGATGTGGAGCAAGGGGAACACTCCTCCACTGTTGGTGGGAGTGCAAACTTATACAGCCACTTTGGAAATCAATATGGCAGTTTCTCAGAAAATTGAGAATCAAGCTAACTCAAGACTCAGCTATACCAATCTTGGGCATATACCCAAAGGAGGCTCAACCATACCATAAAGACACTTGCTCAACTATGTTCATAGCAGCTTTATTCATAATAGCCAGAACCTAGAAATAATCTTGTTGTCCCTCAATTGAAGAATGGGCAAGAAAAATGTACATTTACATAATGGAGTATTACTCAGGAGTAAAAAACAATGACATCATGAAATTTGCAGGCATATGGATGGAACTAGAAAAAAATTATTCTGAGTGAGGTAACCCAGACCTAGAAAGACAAACATGGTATGTACTCACTCATAAGTGGATACTAGGAGTAAAGTATAGGATAATCAATCTACAATCCATAGCTGCAGAGAGGCTAGATAAAATGGAGGGCCCAAAGAGGGATACATGAATTTCCCTGGGAAGGGGAAATAGAAGAGATCTCCTGGGTAAATTGGGGC
>LZPO01044866.1:40444-53333 GCA_001675575.1 Neotoma lepida | reverse complement strand
AGTGTGAATGGCACACACAATTGTACACGCACACACATGTACATACACATTGTACACAAATATAAAAATAAAACACAATTAGAAAAAAACATGTTCTTAGTGCAAATGAGTATTAATGTCTCTTTCTTCTTCATGTTCTGTGTTAATAAATTGTATTCAAGGTTTAGATTATGAACTTTAACATATTTATAAGTGACCCCAAACAACTGTAGCTTCTATGCTAATGAGTGACCATGCCACATACTAGGAAAAAAATCTACAAGGGGAAGCATGTGCAGTCATGACTCTTAAGACCAAGAATCAAAGCAAAGAATCTGGAGATCAGATTTCAAAGAAATGTGGCATTCATCATTGGAGGGCAGTCCCTGAAGACCTTTCTTGACCTTCTCCATCTGCTTTCTAATGCAGTGGCTGACATGTAGGGAACTATAGGCATCAATTCCCCTCTTGCCTTTAGCTTCAGGTTAGGCTGAGCCAACAGAAAGCCTGGGAAAAGACTGAAGTGGGGGAAGAACTACACTGTTCAGTCTGTGGATGTTCTCTGTGAGGAGGCAGTGGTCTGGTGTGTCCTCAGCTGAGGATCACAGCTCTTGCCATGTGGATTTCCAGTCAGCTTCCTTTACTGGGGTTTTGGAATTGGCTTCCTTCCTATCTTGTTGGGCATAGACATGGGGTAGGTTCTTGCTGCATCTACCTGAAGAGGAGACACAGGCAGAGCTATCTAGGAGGCAGAGTATCTGGAACTTCTTGTTATGTGAGGGAATTTACAGTCAGACTCTGACAGGGTCCTGTCTATCAGCATCAATGGCTCTTGGTCACAACCAGAATAAGGAAGAGTGATACTTTCNGTAGAATTGTATTGAGGGTGCTGAGCAATGGACACTCACCTTGCTGGCAGGGCTTACATTAGTGCAATTTATATGGAATGCAACTTAGTAATGCCAATGAAAATTGTAATTGCATAAGCCCATTTGGCTCAATCTATGAGTTTCAGAAACGTCCTATAGACATACTTTTACCTTTATGAGCTTGCATGTACCTATTAATAAAAATATAGAAGTATAAAAGAAAAAAATCTATCTGCAGAGGACTAGTTACATAAACCATGGTTGGGGCACAAAATGGAATATTATACAGCTTTTTGATGGAAGAAGGAAACAGTTTAGATAGCTATTTTGAAATAATCTTTAGATTTCTATGAGAACCCCAACTGAAGTACTTGTTAGCACAGCTAGAATCATGAGGAAGAAAAAGGTCTGAAGAAGAAAGAGACATTAAATACTCATTTGCAGTAAGAGCATATTTCTTTGCAAATTTTATTTTATTTCTATATTTGTGTATGTACAATATGTATTTACAACATGTGTGTACTTCTCTGTGTGCAAATGCAGGAGCATGTACACCATGGCAAATTTGTGGAGGTGAGAGGACCATCATCTTGGGTGACAATCCATGCTTTGCCCTGTGTTTGAGACAAAGTCTTCCTGCTGCGTGCACTAAGCAAGCTGCCCCAGAAGTATCTGGAGTCTGCTGCCTCTGCTTCTCATCTTCCTATAGGAATGCTGGGATTGCAGAAGCTCATGCCACACAGCTGGTTTTATGTGGGTTCTTGGGATTTGGATTCGGGTCCTTAAACTTGCACCACAAGCACATCTACCCATCAAATCATTTCTCATTTGTTAAAGTGTGCTGTCAGTCAGGTGTGGTGGCTTACACCCTAATCCTGGGATTTAGGTGGCAGAGAAAGGGAGATATCTGATTTTCAGGTCAGTCTGGTCTACATAGGAAGTTGTAGCCACAGCTAATTAGCAAGACCCTATTAATCATAATCATAATAAAGCATGCTGCAGTTTGGAGGTTGAATTTCCTCCACAGGTCCACATATTAAAGGCTTATTCCCCAGCGCAATAGCATTAGGAGATACTGTGGACCTTAGATGGAGCTAGTGGAAAGTTCGTAGGTCATGGAATCATGTTGTTCAAGGGGATCATGGGATCTGTTGTGGAATAATCTTTTTGTACACTGTGAAGATGAGTCTTTGCCAAGGTGCCTTCTTATTGGTTTAGTAAAAAGCTAAATGTCCATTAGCTAGGTTCCGGTACAGGCAGGACAGCCAGACACAGAGGATGCTGGTGGAGTCACCAGGAGATGCAGATGGCGCAAGTCATGTTGGAGGACAGGTAAAGCACAAGTTATGTGGCACCACATAGATTAATAGAAATGGGTTAATTAAGTTGTGAGAGCTAGTTAGTAACAAGCCTAAGCTATCAGCCTAGCATTTAGAATTAATATTATGTTTTTGTGTGGTGATTTGGGAGCTGGCTGACAGGACAGAGACTTGCTACAAGGATCCATGTCTCTCTGTCTCTCTCCTTCTCTTTCTTCTTCCCCTCCAGGTTGAGACTTGACTGTTCACTCTGATGCATGTTGCTTCTCCCATAATACACTGTCATTCATTCCCATCAGAAGGCAAGCCAGTAGCTCTCATAATGTCCAAAACATGAGAATGAAATAACTCCCACAAGTACCCTGTCAGGCATTTCAGCATAGAGACCGAAAGCTGAAGGAAGAATACATGCCCACTTTTGCCAGGAAGGCACAGCATAGCTGCAGGGCAGGTTGGGATGGAGGTTTTTTACTGTTTGTGTATTTTCTGAGCCTGATGAACATATGTTGTGATGTTTTTAGGCTAAACATTTATGTGCAGATCAGCAACCAGTGTCACTGAAGGTCAGAGGACTCCTCTATCAGCCAAGAGGTGCCCAATATGGGGGCTGCAGGTCTCAGGTGTTGAGCACATATCCATATGAGCCAGCAGCCTGGACTCAATCTCAGGAATGAAGGACAACACTTCCTGCCAGGCCTGGCACTGGGTCAAAATGTTCCGAGCTAGAGAAAGGAGTAAAAATGGGGCATATCACTCTTAATAGGAACAAATATACCTGTCCATATAGGTCATTTGGGAAAGCAGGTGTTCCAGAGGTGAGCATGTAATTAAGTGGATCAGCCTCCTGGGAGTAAGATTTGCCAGTCTCAACTCCTTTGCTTTCCCTTTAGCATGCTCAGCCTGCTCTCCACAGAGGTGGGTGAGGAGGTACATCAGCCAGGCCCATGTTGGAAACATTCATTTATTGTTGGTTATTTTAAAATTAAGTTTATTTTTAACTTTTATTGATTCTTTGTGGATTTCACATCATTTGTCTGATCCCACTTATCTCCCTGTCACCTCACATCTGCCCTCCAACCTGCAACTTCTCCCCCAAATCAAAACCAAATTTAAAGGAAAAAACCAAACCAAACCAAAACAAACAACAAAACAAAACAAATTAGGAGAATCTTGTCATGGAAGCTATAGTGCGGCCCCCGTGAGTCACACAGTTTACTCTTTAGTCCGTTATCTTTACTTGCAAGGGTTCATTGGTCTGGCTTGAGGTCTCTGGTCCCTGCTCCACCACCCATAATGGGCTCTCACTGGGGCTCCTCTTGGATGTCCTGTTGTCCTGTGTCATGGAGATCCTGCTGTTTGGGATCTGTAGGTTCGTCCCCTTCACACGCTCGAACAGTTCATAGATTTGGTGGATGTTGGGGTGGGCTAACTCGTAGCCTTAGTTCTGGACCTGGGTGGTAGCTGCATTGGTCAGCTCCCCAGCGTTTCCTCATGGTCATCGCCCAGGCGAGCTCTCCAACACTGCCTCAGCTAGCTTACCCAGTGCCGCCTGCAGCAAGGGGTGGGGCCATCTTTCCAAGTGCAGAGGACCAAGTCTCTCCTGAGGGGACAGGGACAGTTCTCCTGCTACATTATCCAGCGAGGGGTAGGGCCAGGTATCCTAGGGCCAGAGAAAGGCAGGGCTGGCTCGGTANAGCATTGCTCCAACTAGCCCTTATGCTAACACAGGCTGCGGACATCATCACAGACCCCAGACATGGCAGCAGCTCAGGCCGGCTGTCACTATGGCCTGGTGGCAGCACAGGCTACCCAGATCTGTATGGCTCTGGTGGCAGCAAGGCTCTTGGGTACTGACATGGTCTCAGGTGTCTGACCAGACACTGGTCATCTGCACAGCTCTTAGTGATAACAAGAGCCATAGACATCAATTCAGACCCAGGTCCACTGATCCAGACATGGCCCTCAGCAGCAGCCCTGACCCGGACTACACTATGGCCCCAGGTGACAGTGCAGGCCTCTCAGATGAACATGTCTCTGGTGGCTGCATGGCTCTTGGACACCCTCATGGCCACAGGCTGTGGCCCAGACCCTGGGCATCTGTGTGGTCTTTGGTGGCAACATGGGCCACAGACATCAATATAGACCCTGGTTGTGGTAGGACCACAGACCCAGGCACAGTCCTATGCAGCAGCCTGGGCCTGGATGTCACCATGGTTCCAGGTGGCGGTGCAGACCACTTGGACCAACATGGCCCTTGGCCATCAACATGGCCCCACGTGGCAATCCAGACTCCCAGCAGCTGCTTGGTCTTTGATGATCTCAGGAGCTACAGACATCAACATAGACCTTGGTAGGGGTAGAGTCATGGACCCAGACATGGCTGTCTGCCACAGCCCGATCTGGATAATACTATGTCCCCAGTTGACAGCACCAGTCACCCAAATTGGCCTGGCCCAAGCAGCAGCACTGGCCTCGGACATCAACATGGTCACAGGTTGCAGCTCAGCCCCCAGGCATCCCTCTGGCCCTTGGAAGCAACATGGGCTAAGGACATCAACATAGACCCAGGCCACAGCTGGACCATGGACCCAGGCATGGTCCTATGCAGCAGCCTGGGCCAGGATATCACCATGGTCCAGGGTGGCTGTACAGGCTATCCATATTGGCATGACTGCTGTGGCAGCATGACCCTAGGGTACCAATAGGGCCCAGGTGGCAGCCCAGACANCAGGCCCCTGCATGACCCCAGCGGCAATAGGAGCCACAGACATCAACAAAGGCCTTTTAGGCTGCTCCAAGGCTCTGACCAAGACCTAGCCCTGGATCATAGCCCCAGACTGGACATCACTCTGGGCTCTGGCAGCAAGCAGGTCATTCACGACAGCCCGTTGCTCACCACCCTAACCTCCCCAGACTGGCCTCTATACCCAGCCCATGAGCCATTCCACGCTTCCTCTCTCCTACCTCCCCACCCTGTACTCTCACTACACCGGTGTCTGACAGCCCAGTGCCAGGACTCTTGGTTGGGTCACAGGTGGCACTTGGTTGAGTCCTGATCACCAGAGTCTCAAGGCATGGCACAGAGCTGTTGCCTCTCCTCTCTCCCGTTCCTCGGGCCTAGAAACCTTGGGTGGCCCTTGGTATGATGGTGCCCCACTGCCTGGTGCCAGAGGCACTGCGGGTTCCTGGTTGATTGTGCCCTCCCTGACCAAGAAGTCTGGGTGAGGGGGCATCTGTACCCCCTGCCCACTCAGGCCTGGATGGGACCAAGCAGCTGCTNGTTGGTTGTGCCCGTCCCAGCTATTAAAATTTTTAATAGAAATTTTTTTCATTCAATATTTTATTCTTATATTTCCCCTCCCCCAATTCCTTCCAGATTCTCCCTGCCTCCATATCAATCCAACTCATGTTCTTTCTTTCTCTGTCTCTTAAAAAAAAGAAGAAAGCAAAAAACCAAACCAAGAAACAAAAAAAATGAAAATAAAAATCATTATTAAAAAAAGGCTAAACAAAGCAAAATGAAACAAAAAGTCCACAGAAAATACCATTGAGTTTGTTTTGTGTTGGCCAGCTACTCCTGGGCCTGGGACCTGCCCTGGATTGTGGGTAATGCACCCAGTGGTGCTCCATCAAAGAAAACTGGCCAACAGGTCTCAATTGCAGAGAGGTTCTTGGTTAGGGGTGGGAGCCCATGTCCATGTCCCCCACTCAGTGCTGGGACCCCATCTGGCTTGAACCTGTGCTGGTCTTGGGCATGCTGCGCAGTCTCTATCTTGTGTCTGAATATCCTAATCTGAGAATCTGACTTAGAAGCAATGAAAGCCACAGACACAGGGGAATGTTTTATTTATTTATTTTTTCTGTTGCTCTTTGTTGAGTTTTCTGCTTTTAATTTCTCAGCTTAGCAGAAAAAGTTTGTAGGCATGAAAACCACTGGCTGGGTTCCCTGTAAGATGTTCACAGTTTAATGCATGCAAACTAGACCATTGTCATAGTGGCACCAAGACTTATTTCCCTGCCTCTTTCTTCATAAATAAATACACAAATGCATATGTACAAGTATGAATGTGGGTAAATATAGCATAGAATATTAATGGCTAGAGGTGTTATAGGCTTTCACTTCACAAATAAGAAAATGGAGGTATAGTTAATATTGGTTGTGAACTTGACAGAAGCTGTCCATGAGGGCTCAGCCATCACAGATGGGCTTTACGCCCTCAGAAGAAGGTCTTCTGGGAAAAAGTTTAGCCCTTTTGCTCTTTGCCTATCCTTGAAGGACACAGCAAGAAGGCTCCATCTTAGAAGCAAAGAAAGAGCTCCGTGAGACCTCAAAGCCATGGGAGCCTTTGTTTCAGGCTTCCCAACTTTCCAAATGTGAGAAATAAAATTTCATTATCTATCAATCACACAGACTCAGATATTTAACTATAGGATCTCTAATGGACCAAAGCACCTGCTGTACCAGTGCTTCGATGTCCTTGGGACTGAGGCCTACATGTCTTTGGTGGCCTCTAGTCTAAAGCTGTGGCTTCATAAAGCCCTAGTTGGGTAATGACTAGGATATGTACAAAGAGATTGTCACCACNTTTAGTCACCTGTCTTGCCAGATCTGTGACCTCTTAGACAAGAAATGAGTACTTAGCACCCATTCTCAGGGCCACCGGCCTCTTTCTCTCTTTTTACTTTTCCTTTTTTAGAGAATTCACGTCTTTATTGCAAATACAGATACTGAGGAAATCAGAATGTAGTAACAGGGTTTTGGTGGCAGCCAAATCTCATGTGCATCTGGGCCCTGAACAAGGGTGTCTCTCTAAGGGCTCCTCCACGATCTTAAGAGAAAGATGTTCTGGGAAGCAAGAGGAGCACCTCTGAGCATTTATAGCATCTTATGTCTCCTGTATTGTTCTCTCCTCTTCCATAACCATTTCTGCACTCTGGTTCAGTCACACCCGTGCATCTTACCAGACGTTTCACTTCTTCAGGACTGAGGTAGTGACTATGCTGGAGAACGCTCTCTAGCTATTGCAGCTGCGACAGGGCGAACCTGTGGTGGTGACTGGGGTGGTGTCCTGGCACCAGCACTCTCACAGGCTGAACACAGGACCTCCGCACTGGCACAGGCTTCACATATCTGAGCCTCTCATGCCCTCTCGGACTGGCTCCTCTGGCTGCTTTTCATTCTTTGGGCCCCTGCCGCTCGCGCCCCGATCCTCTTCTTGCCTCCCGTTATCCACGAGGCTTCGGTGCCAGTAGCGAGAAAGACCTTCTCCACTTAATTTTTCTGCTCCTTCCCCTTCTGCTACTGTGGCTCTCCACCCAGACTGGACATGTCCATTCTCTTCCTCATTTCTCCCCTCTCTAGCCAGCAAGATCATCTGTGCCTTCACACCATTCCATTTTTCCTGGTCTTCGTCAGGTTCCNCATGAAGCAGGTAGTTGGTCGATGCTGCATGTCCTGAATGCTGTGGAAGTCTCTTTCAGCTTGCTGTCTGCCATCGACTTTTTGCTGTCACACCTGACTGTGCTGAAATAAGGGGCACAGAGACTTAAGGATACTNTAATTAAAGTAACAGTCTGATTGACAAAGTCTCNGTCAGTTCTAATAGCCTTGAGCTACTAAACTGACTTGAAGCCAGATGTCTGCACCTTTCAGTTACGTGATTCAATGAACGCTTTGTTATCTAAGTGTGAGTTTGACTTTCTAACTGTCTTCCGAAGCAGGATTTCAGCAGTACATAGTGGCACACACTTGCACAGGTGTTGGGAGGGTCAAGGGAAACCATCAGGATGTAGCTGTNGTTGGGAGCCTTCTCAGATCTAGATCTGAAAGGATGTGGGAGGAGCTGCTTTCCCGGAATCCAGGACTTGGGGGAAGTGCAGCTGTCAGTACAGCTTCCCCCTTCACTGGAGCTGTAGGCTCTGTGGAGCATGAAGAGCGGGACTTAGGAATTAATGCTCATTCTCTTTCTTCCTTCTCCCTTGAGCTTTTGTTGGTTCCTACGGTTGGACCTGAGTGGAATTCAGGGGACGGGAGGCTGTTTGATACAGTCTAGCGAAATCAGCCTTGTAGGCAGTAGCCATGATGGATGGAGATCTGGAAGGGCCATGTACAACCCACATCACTAGAACCTGCTACACTGTTTTACAAAGTGTGGTGGGATGTTAGACATGGTTTATAAGGAAATGACTTTTATGATCATTATAACATATAGAGACAACCTTACCTTGTTCAATCTTTCAGTCCCATTTATTGCATATTTGGGTTTTTAGATACTTTGAAAAAGTACAAAGAATTTAAAGTTAGTCACTTCTCTCAGTAGGTAGCAACCAAAAGGATGAGAGTTGACACCACAAATTAAAAATACTCTTTTTAAAGTTGCTATGTTTTATAGCATCTACCCAGACTCAGTTCTCTTTCATATGCTAATGTTTGTCAGTTTTTAAATAAAATTCATACTATCTTTATCCTAGTTTAAAAATAAACCCCTAATTTATGATCTACAGTGCTAGTAACTAAGATCTCATAAGTAACCCAATTAAACTATTCATTTAGTAAGGTCCTCAGAACTGGGGACAGAGTAGCTTGGGGAGGGGGGTAGAACACTTGCCTAGCACATGTGAGGTCCTGGTTTGATCCTGAATACTATTTAAAAAAAAGACACCACAAAAGAAAACAAACAACACAAAGTTATATTCTCTGAAGAGCAGGGAAGTATCTTGAACAGTAAATAGTGTTTTGAATAGTTTTGCGGATGCCATTTGTCTATAGACCTGGTGGAAATAAAATCTAACAATATTTGTATCTTATGCCTTTAGCCTGGAATAATGACTATTTTTTTTATACCCTTCAAGGACTGAAAATGTTGTATATTAGTCCTGTTTCGAACCATGCTTCAGAATTGCTGATGTTCCTCTCATATCTGTGTAGACTAATAAATAAATGTTCATTGATTCATTCTGTTCCCTGTGCCTTGGATATTTATCTATTTGCCTGCTCAATTAAATGAGTGGTTTTGTGACAAGCCCAGACAGACAACTTCACTACAGAGGGAAGACTAAGTATTAAAGAACCTGAAACTACTGTCACACCGTGGTGGTGGCTTCAGTGTCAGGACCCTGGAGCCATTGTTAGTTACATTGTGGTGGTGGCTTCAGTGTCAGGACCCTGGANCCACTGTTAGTTACACCATGGCGGTGGCTTCAGTGTCACAGCAATTAATTGTGGCCATCATTTTACCCATAAGGAAAGAAACAACTGTGGGTAAAAATTCTTTCTCTGCTTTAAAGGAAACCTCCCCACCCCCTTTCTTTGTCATCATCTATTTGGTGACCTACACACAAATGTCTGAAAAGAAAGTGTTGATATTACTAGAGAATACCAGTTGAAGTCTTGGAAATGTCAGAGTACTGTTCTCAACTGCTGTAAACACCATANTATCTGTTTCCCAGGTGAAAGAAATCCACAGCAAAGCTCCATTATCAAAGCACACAGCAGAGCACTGCCTCTGAACTGACTCCAGGAACCCTGTGTGTGCTTGCAGAACTGGTTAGCTCACTCAGGCAAATGTCAAAGAACAGGCTGACCCCTGAGCAAATCAGCAGCCTGGCCCATAGAGATGGACAGAGATTTCTGCAGTTTCCACATTTTTCCAAGGTTCAGAGAGAACCTGGGTAACTTCTAGTCACTGTTCCAAAGTACTAGATGCACAGTCCATCTTGGGAGAGAAACAGATTTCCGNTTCATAACACGAGTGAAGTCTGTCTTGTAGATACTGAGCAAAAGATTCTTGATTAAATAGAATTCTAACTACATGGAAGAAAAACCTAAAAGGACAAGATGGAGAATTCAAAGACCAAGGTAAGGCAGCAGAAACAGCAAGTTGGATTTACATTTACAGAAGGAAGGCTATTTCATTTTCTATGATAAATAAAAATTCATAGATTATGTATCATAGTGTGTCTGAAAAGGCCCATGCCCTTGAGTAAAGGGATCCTATGCCCTTAAGTCATTTGCATATGTTTCTCCAGACCATGGGCTATAAGAAGAGACTTCCTGAGATGAGCACTATGGGAAAGCTGAACCATCTAAAAGACAGGATGGATGTCATACTGCCATGTAAGCACTACAAAATGGCATACTCTGGACCTAGAATGTGGAGGTGCAATGAAACTGTNTCCACTATTAGGTGGCCATGAGGATGGGGACAAACATCTCTCCACAGAGTGAGATTGGAGAGCTTCTAAGAATCACACTGGGCAAAGTTCTTTGGACCATGTTTGCTTGCAAAGGACATACAGAGAGAACTCAGAACCCTAAATTAAGAGATCTGCAAGGGTTCCTCAGGAAGATGTGGCTGGAAAAGGAGGCACCAGGAAGCAAAAAGGATGACTGTCTGCCAGGTGTCCTGGGGTACAATTAGAAAAGGTGAATCTTCTTGAAAATTATTATGGTCCAGCCTTAATAATCTCCTTCNCAGNGGCCCAGAAGAGAAGCTACAAATGACACGGATTATTTTTGGGAAAAGAATCTAAGTACACCGAGCTCTTTTGTCCATCTACTTTATTTCTCTGGGATAAAATTCTATCTACACAGCTTCAGTTCTGTTCTCATGCCTAGCTCCTTTCTTACCTGATTNCTCTCTACATTTGTCTGCCGTCCCCTCTAAATTCTATTTTAATTCTATCATCTTAGTTCTGCCTCATCTAGGTTCTCATCCATCTANTTCTTTCCCATCTTAGCTCCTCTCCCATCTCCTTCTTCCTCATCTTGTTCTTCCCCATCTGGCTCTNCCTCATCTTCCATCCCGTTCCTCTAGTTCTCTCTTCTAGCCCTTCAATCTAGTTCTTCCCATCTCAGTTTGTTCCTCTCCAGTTCTTAGCCATCTAGTTCTTCCATTCTCTTTTCTCTTCTCTGTCTAGTTCTCCCAAGTCTCTGAGGTTTACAGTTATATACCCATGCAATAGCAATGCTCTGGTTAAAGCAAGGTCACCAGGCTTGAATTCCCTCAGGGTCAAAAGGAGGGGCAATAAGATCCACATAAAAGAGCAGTAATTGCCAGCTATCACCTGCAACCCAAAAGGGAAGTGATTAATGGGGAATGAATCAACTGAGAGCTAAATTCGGTTAATATCTGAGCAAGGGGATTTTATGTGCTCAACTCTATTCTTACAAGTGGTTAGTAAAAGTGTTAGGAGTCTATCAGTGATGAGTGAAAATAAAACTGCCTTATTTTCCTTTGGCCGCTAATCTATCCAAGCTATCTTGGCTACTGCTTTCTGGCAGGGTGGGGGAGAGGGGGTAGTGCACTCAGTGGCTGGGCAGCCTAAGTCAGCTTGATGTTACCTGTAAGTAGAAACCCTTTAGTTCTGAGTTAATAGTTAAAGGTAGATCTAAAACTAGAGATAAGACTTTGGAAAGGGAGAAAGTTAAGCTTAATTAGCACATCTGCCAGGCCTTCTTAAACAGATAGTCTGGATACTTAAGTCTGTTTTTAAGAGAGTACAGAAGTATCTCTGATAAGGTACTTTCCTCCATCTGGGGATGGACCTGGCTGGATGCTGCCAATGACAATAATTACTGGAAGGCTTGAACTGGGGTTCTGGCTGTGCATAGCTGTCAGCACAGAAGGTTATCTAAATATTCCATTAGTAGAGGGGAAATTGTGCCCAGTAAATGATGGAAAAGCTACAATAGCACATGAGAAATTCATAGTAGGAAACGGCTAATANTCAAAAGCCAATATCACCAAGACTCCTTAAGCCTCAATTTGACCTCTGGAAGGCCCTTGGCTTCTTCTGGGTATAGCTTTGTCATAGTCATACTGGATTCCTACTTCACATTTTGTGGCTTACAGCAGAATTTGAAGCAATTTTTCTTCTCCACTCATGTACCATCAAGAGCCCCTCCNCGCTTAGACCATGAACCANGGCAGGGGCAAGAACAGAATCAACTCTCTGGGTCAGGGTGTTCAGTGTTCTTTTTTCCCTTTGGTGGCTAGAGTGGGTTTAAGAGACTTATGTATTTAGGTGGTAGGTAACATAATTGCCTAGCTCTGCTGTTGCTACAGGTAGTGAAGGTGAACAGCAGTCAGCAAGGCTCCCATTTCTTTTGTGTTTCTTCCTTTTGGCTTTTGTCCTTTCATAGCTCTCTTGGATGCTTCTGGTCAAGGTTACAGACATGTTGGTGATACTAACTCTGAAGAGAAAAACCTTTCCAGGCAACTTTTGCTCCAAGCAGAAACTGGTACACAAATTGCTTTGCTTGGAGGCTTCTTTTCCATGGGTCCCATGAGTCCCCAGTGGACAACCCTCAATGTCACACATGCAATGCCCAGTGAAGGGCAGACTCTGTAAGAATGAAACAAGGTCCCCGACGGCTGTGAGGATGCAGGCCTCCCGACCAGGAGTGCCCACAGTGAGCTTCGATTCCAGGGTGGCCGTGGGGCAGAGTGTGAGGCTTACTCCCTTGTGCTTCCCAGGCATGCTTTCAGTTGGGAGGTAGANAGACATAAGTTGAAAAGTAGGGGTTTTAGACTTTTATAACAACTGCCTTGTCACCTTTTCTGCAAATTTCTCACCCTTTCTGAAGTGAAACAGGCTATTTCTCTATATAGGAGTGCAACTGTGAAAGAAAAAAAAAGTGTGTAGAAGCCTAGCAATTTCAGAAGGAGCACAGAGAGGGGCCTGGGATTGTTGAGTACATTTTATTATTTATTACACAAC
>LZPO01044866.1:28448-39534 GCA_001675575.1 Neotoma lepida | reverse complement strand
ACACATACACATATGCACACACACACATACACTCACATACACACATGCACACACATACATACACACATGCACACATACACATATGCACACACACATACACACATACACATACACATATACATATACACACATACACACACACATACATACACACATACACATATACACACGTACACACATACACACACACACATACACATGCACACACACATATGCACACGCACACACACGCACTCACACAAAGACTTCCTACTTATAATAAATGTCCTGATACATGAGTCTTCTGGACCATGAGCTCTGAGAAGGTAGGATCCACTTGCCCCTCTCTCATTCTTGTCCTGCAGCACTGATCCTGCCTCCCTAAATCTCTACAGCACAGATGAATTGTAGGCCAACAATACTAATTGTTTCCTAGCTATTTTTGGAAGTGTTGGCAAGAGACTTTCAACACGGTGTGTGTGTTAAAAACGTTCAAGTAGTTACTACAGAATATTTAGTTTAATTTTACTAAAACATTTTTTAAGTACTAACAATTGAGGGTCTTGAGCATGCTGAGTAAAGTGTTCTACCACTAAGCTACATTCCATCCCCAGGCCAATTAACTTAATTTGATAGCTGTTTTAGGAAAAGGTATCAATAATGTTTCCCCCAGATAATTTGAAAACAAATACAAATGTATACATTGTAGTTTGTCTCTCTGCTTTCTCACTAAGGACTAAGGGATAATCTACACTGAGACTATAATAATAAGATTTATTTAAAGCAGTGAAAGGATGTTCGAAGCTCTTGCTTTATTATGTTTGATGAGAATATCTTCTTTACACTAAGAATAAAACAATCGTTTAACTAAATTTAACAATCAGTTTAATACACTTAAAAAATTGCAACTATCAAAATAAAAGTCACTGGAGAATGAGCCCAAGATTCCAAATGTACTAGAAAGATAATTTTTAAAAACTGTATGCGCAGCCTACAAGCATGTTAAAAATGACAGCCGGCAATGTTCATGTGGATCAGCCCCTTTACGAGTGAAGTTAGCTTTTCACAGCCACACAATGACACTTCAAGGCTTCTAGCAGACACATTGGAGACCTTTGACTTTGTGTGGACTTGTGGAAAGAGAGAGGGATTCGTGTTCCAAAGAATAGACTGGACAAGTATGGTGAATGACCTCAACTCTCTCTAAACAAAACTTTCTTATATTTTTAGTGAAACATCTGTGTATAGATTGAGAAACTACTGCTGGAAGTGATGGGGTTCACCTGGAACTCCAGAACTCAAGCTCATTGTTGGGGATCTCCCCTGGAGCTGCCCTCTCCAGACCCTGGTCAAAGAAAGCCAGCCAAGCAGTGGCTCCACCCCTGGAGAGTATTTAAGGTCTGGCCCACAGACTTCCCCTTGTGGTTTCCCCTCATGGCTTCTCCTCTTTCCTGGGACCACTTGGGAATGTTTTGCTCAGNTTAAACCTGGATTTATTAATTCAGTTTGATTGGTTTATTGTATTGGNGGAGGATACACAATAACCAGGGCTCCAATACTTATCAACTTGGTGTGTGAAGGCAATACAGACTCCATCTTAGGGAAGGGCCACCATCTTAGACCACCTGCTATACTCAGTTCCAGGAAGGATCTCAGGAATGTGCCATGCCAACAGCAGATACAGGGCAGTATGCTCCTGAAGATATTCTGTCTGTGGTTTATGGCCCTTGAAGATATCCAGATAATCCTGCTGAGCAGCCCAGATAATCCTGCTCAGCAAGTTGTGGTTCCCCACCAAAAGTCCAACCCAATGGTTTCAAATGTGGTTTCGCTCTGAAATTCTAGACCAATAGTTTCAAAAAATCACCTTGCCCCATATCCTGTCTACCTAATCCTGAGATGCCAAATCATATAATTCCCAGCTTGTGGTTTTTCCCTATAAAAACTCTCTACCTTAGGGCCTGCCACCATTGGCGCATCTCCCTCCATCTGCTGTGCAGTGGCCCAGGTTCGAACGTGTGAATAAAAGGACCCTTATGTGCTTGCATCAGAAACTGGCTCTTTGGTGGTCTCTGGGGGATTCGAGAAATGTGTGTATGAGTGGATCTGTGCCTGTATGTTTACTTCAGGCTCAATTGGATATGTAACTGTGTAGCCATGGTATGCTTATTTCTGATTGGTCTCAGATGCCTGAGTTTACATGTTCCCTGTGTCTTGGTAACAGCTCAGCTATGCTCACAACTAGCTGCTTGGGCTCAGATTTTGCCTCTGGGCTTTTCTGGCCATTTGATATAATGACAGAAAAAGTTATTTTATACTGTTCTACCTCATTATAAAGAAAAACAGCTAAGAAACTGGGTATGGTTAAAAATCTGTAACAATAGTTAGCTTAAAACTGGTAATGCCATTAAGAACACGTGGGCAGCTGCCGTCAAGAACAACCATGTGACTAGGGAGAGAGAAGAGGGAGGTCATATGACTTCATCGCCATCTTAGATAGAGGTGACCACATGGAAATGGGTCTACCAGGAGACATCAGGTCTCCAGGTTATTTTGGATTAGAATAGATTTCTGTATGATAATTCCTGTCCTGTCCTAAAAGCAAGGTTTATAAAAGATAGGATGTAAAACAATGCTGGTTTACTGATGTATTCCACGCATTCATGTACAGGGACGTATCTTGCTGGCAGCCAGATTTTGTAACGTAAGANTAGTCCCCTTGGTATTAATTGTAAAAAACACTAAATTGTTTACAATGTTAAAACTTGGTTTTACCGTATGACTATATCTTAGGACCACAGCTAAAAACTAGAGACTGAAATATCCCTTCTAATCTTTTTGCTTTTACTAACATTGGTAAGCTGCAACTGGGTAAACTGTATGTCCAGATTTAGCTTATATGCTCTCAAAGTTAAGCCTAAACACTATTTGTCTAATTTAGTTATACCTAACAGATAATTATACCCTGATCTTCAAATGCTTCAGGGATCTGAGAATATGGCATTTTAATAAAAATAGAGACATGCCAGCTCCTGGTAACATCCTGTATCTCCTTCAAGAAAGATGGAAGGCCGCAGAAGAACTTCTACCTGGAAGCTTGCTTTAAATGTGGCAAAGCCAGCCATGGAGCAGACAACTGCTTTGCTCCTTAACTGCTGCCAAGACTCTGCCCAGACTGAACAACAAGACACTGGGGTATCAATTGCCCTACTTTGCCAAGTCAGGGTGGGTCACTCTCCCCAAATTTCTACCCCACAGGAAAGTCTGTCAGATCTTCTGGACTTGGCAGCTGAAGACTGGTTCTGCCTTTGGGACTTCTGTCCCCTAATGACCATGGAGAAACCTGGGACTGCCTAGGTAGCTGGAAAGCTGTCTCACTTCTTATCCTTCTCAGATCTGATAGTGTTTGATGACTAGGGTACTGACAGGTTTGCCAGTTTAAAGCTCTCCCTGATCTCCCAAGGCTACAACCAGCTTGGTAGCTCATTACATCATNAGTTAGGTTTCCTGTTGAAAGTATAGACATGTGTGCCTCATTCACAGGCCTCATGGTAGCACTGACTACAAACAGTTGTCAGGAGTCCTTAAAATCTGTGGATTTTACTGGCCCCAACTTTTAGAGACAGGTTAGCATTAGAGAGGGTATGGAGGCCTGCAGGCATGTTCAACTCTGTTCCTCCCTCACTCCTCAGCCTCTCTCCCTCCTCCTTCACTCACTCAACCTCTTCTGTTCAGTAAATTTCCTCTGGTTGTCCTCTGAGTATAGACTTAAAGGCGTGTTTCATTGGGCTGAAACCAGGCTCTAGGATAAATGTTTATACCTTTTAATCCAAAGCCACATCCTTTTGCTATGACACCAAGGTATAAATCTGTTCCAGTTGTTTTGCAGACACCTACAGGTTCCTGGGGAAAGAGTTCTGCTACTGTATCAAGCAATCTGGCCTGGTGGAAACTAATACCAGCCTCCAGAACCTCTCTTTGACCCCATCCATCTTCAAGCCTGTATTTTAGAGGTCCACTCCTCTCCTTGTGTCAAGGCCAACCCACAGTGGGTCTTCCAGATATGCCAGTCCCTGCACTAGCTCTGAGCACACCAACCAGGAGAGTACTGACAGTTCGACTTCATCCACATTCCCACTCATAAAAAGCTCCATTATCTCTTAACTCTTATTGACACCTTCACAGGACGGATGCACTCCCCACTTCCAGGGAAATGGCAGATGTGATGGCTCAGATACTCCTGAACACAGCATCCCTGATTTGGCGTGTCATCCCCACAAGCTCCAGGGACATCAGTGCTGATACCACCTCTCCAGACTTAAGGGCATATCTGCTTTTTCATCTGCCTCATTTACCCTTGCCTCTTCTGTCTAACCAGGGCACATCTCCATTCCATTCTTTTTCCTGTGGCTGGCGTCCCCGTTCATAGGGCTGGTGTCAATAATCTATTTCTTCTCCTAGCAACTTGTCTTCTCTGACTCCCTAAGGAACAGACGAGGTCTCCAGGGTGGCAGCTAACCAAATGCTTCTTCACCCATACCTCCCACTGAGTGTGACCCCCCACTGACTCCTGATTCCCCCTCCCCATGTTGTCCCTTGCCAGCAGTAAGTAGCCAGACTTGAACTGGCATCCATATATACCCAAAAAGGTTGAGATGTTGGGGATCTCCCCTGGAGCTGCCCTCTCCAGATCCTGCCCAAACAAAGTCGGCCAAGAAGAGGCTCCACCCCTGGAGAGTATTTAAGGTCTGGCCCACAGACTTCTCCTTGTGGTTTTCCCTTGTGGCTTCTCTTCTTTCCTGGGGCCACCCGGGAATGTTTTGCTCAGATTAAACCTGGACTTATTAATTTGGCCTGATCTGATTTATTGCATTGGTGGAGAAACCCAATGCCAGGGTACGGAAACTTTTCANTCATTAGGAGGAAGAATTGTGGACTTGAACCCAGACTAGCTTACCTGGCTACAAATAAGACCCTGCCTTATTTCTTCTCAGTAGCTCTGATGCTTTTAGAAGAATTTACTTAATTCCTCTGGGCAAAATATTCCATAAGTAATAATATCCTGTTCATCAAATAATTCTTACTGTGGTTGATTTTCAAACAAAGGAGGTTTTCTAGTGTTGTGATTTGTCTTTGATTTTATGCTTATACAGAGTAGAGTGTTCTCAAGACCAAAGCAGCAGTAGAGGAGGAGTTTCCTTAGGACCAGTGCGATGGCTCAGCAGGTGAAGACACTGGGAACTTGACTGACAGGAGTTTGAGCTCCAAGATTCACATGATAGAAGGAAGACAGCTGATTCTCACAAGCTGCCCTCTGACTTTCACTCACACATCTTGATGAGCACACAAAGGGACAGACAAAAATGTCATACAATATTTAAATTAAAAAATTCTGTATGTGTAAGTCCCTTTAGTCACCCATTTTCCTTTTCTGGTTTTTCTTTGTATTTCTCTTATGGCCTCCTTCTCCTGGTGCCAGGGTCTGGTTGGAAGAAAGGGATTTCTTTCTGCCCTTTTCTGGTTTTGGCTAAGAACCCACACTCAAATTCAGAAGTTAAATTGACATATGAAAAAAAAATTCTGCATGATTATTGTGGTGGTTTAAATAAGAATTGCCCCACAGGCTCATGTATTTGAATGCTTAGTCCTCAGGGAGTGACACTGTTTGAAAGGGTTAGGACCTGTGGCCTTGTTGGAGGAAGTGTCACTGGGGGTGGGCTTTGAGGTTTCAGAAGCTCAAGCCAGGCCCAGTGTTTCTGCTGCTTTGTGGATCCAGACATAGGACTCCCAACTACTCCTCCAGCATCATGCCTGCCATGCCTGATGCCATGCTCCCTGCCATGATGAGAGACTAGACCTCTGACACTGTAAGCCAGCCCAATTAAATGCTTTCCTTTAACAGAGTTGCCTGGTCATGATGTCTCTGTACAGCAATAAAACAGTGAGTAATACAATAATGTAGGTGAAATTTTTACCCTTCAAAATCATCCCAGTCACTAAAGTACCCCTTTTATTAAGTAGTAGCCAGTAGGGGCTGGAGAGATGGCTCAGGGGTTAAGAGCACTCACTGGCTGCTTTTGTAGAGGGGAGGAGGTTGGTTCCTGGCACCTACATGGTGGCTCACAACCATCCATAACTCCAGTTCCAGGGGATCTGCTCTCTGATCCTCCTCTGATCTCTGAGGGCACCAGACANGCTTGTGTGCACATATGTACATGCAGGCAAAACACTCACACATAAAATTAAAATAAATAATTCTAAATTTTTTAAAATATAAAGTAGACTCTAACTAGAAAGAGAGCAGGGAGTTTCATGGGCAGATTATTTCAGTCTCCTTTTCAACAAAGAGTCGTCAGAGCCAGGCAGACTTCTGTTAGCATCTATGATTCCTTTTTTAAATGCATGGATCTAAAATTAAGCACAGTGCTTTTTGTGGTGCTAGTCTATGGCTGGCATATATGAGTGTTTTCCTCTGATCAACACTGACACACATCTGCTCAAATCAGGCAGTCTCCAGCCCAACACAGATTCATCAGCAGGAATAANAAATTTATGATGTGGATTGGANCGGTGATCCCTTTACACAGGAGAGTATCAATTAAGCATCAGTTTTTACCACTTACCACAGCATNTGCTATCCCACAGTGGGCATTTCATGGAACTTCTGAAACCTGGGAATCATAGCAGGTTGTGTGTGCAGATAATTCTGTACACTAAGGATTAGATGAGTTAAAAAGGGAAAGAGACTGAGATATTTTGCAAGTTACATTTAATCAAAACCCAATGTGTATTATCTACCAGCTTATTGTCAACTTAAGCAAAATTAGTAAAATTTTGAAATTTGTGGAGATTTTCTTCTTTCTGACTGACCCTCAGGAAAGAGATCCAGAGATTGAGCTAGAAATTTACAAGTATATTTGATGATATGACAGGTTTTTAAAAATTAATTAAAAATTAACATACAAAGTATCAGGTTTGATAGTGAGATTTACAAACATAGACTATTTTTGTTGGTCTTTCATCCCCTTTCTCTAACCCCTCACCCCTTGTAGCCTCCTTTCTGCTCTCATGTCACACATGTCCATGGCCCTCAACTGACTTCCTCAATACCTGTTTGCCCTCCCCTTTCTAGTTTCAAAGTCTAAACCCATGCTAATATCCACAGAAATGTGATAAAACAATTTTATATCAGAAAAAATTGTTATCATGGGGAAAAATAAAAGGCAGCAAAAGTCAGCTAAATCAGCAAGGACTCTGGGGAAAGGACTTTGGAATTCCATTTTCCAGATCAAAAGTGGATTCAGTAGTGTAGTAGAATATTTTAAGGTATGTTACTTTTGTTTATGTTGCATTTGTTTAACTCTGGGAAGCTGTGTTACTGTGCCTGTGTAAAACACCTGATGGTCTAATAAAGAACTGGCCAATAACAAGGCAGGAGAAAGGATAGGCAGATGGGCCTGGCAGGCAGGGAGAATATATAGAAGGAGAAAACTGGGAGCAGAGATCTAAGATGTAGGAGCTAGAAAAGGAGGAAGACTCCAGGGGCCAGCCACCCAGCTACACAGCAAGCCATGGAGTAAGAGTAAGATTTACAGAAGTTAGAGAATAGGAAAAGCCCAGAGGCAAAAGGTAGTCGGGATAATGTAAGTCAAGAAAAGATGGCTGGAAACTAAGCCAAGCTAAGGCCGGGCATTCATAATTAAGAATTAGCCTCCGTGTGTGAGTTATTTGGGAGCTGGGTGGCAGCCCCCCCAAAAAGAGCAACAGAGAAATAACATCAATACAGTAGTGTGCTCTTTGTGTTACTAAGTTAAATGTGTGTGTTTAAATTCTCCATATGTTTAAACGACTCCAAAACACAGTATTTGAAAACAGTATGCTCGTGATGGCGGTTCTGTGGTCAGGAACCAGCAGAGGCTTGACTGATAGTCTGGACCAGGGTCTTGTGAGCTGACATCAGGCTGTGGGCCAAGACTTACAGTACTTTTTCATACCTGAATGGCAATGAGGCTGTTGGCAGGCTTCCGAGTGTCCACTGTCAAGGTTAGTCACGTGGAGCTCTCTACCCAGGGCTGCTTGGAGATGGAAAGTGACATAAAAAGCAGACAGAAGCCACAGGAGTGATCTCTGCCAGACCTCAAGGGTGTGCCACATAGGAAGGACTCTTTGGTCCAGCCCACTCTAAGAGCAAGGGTCACACAAGGGCAAGCATACTAGACAATGGGATTGTGGGCTATCTGAAAGGCTTCCTGCAAGGGTTAGTTCACCTGAACTGTAAATTTTAAAAATAGACATACCTTATCATGGTTTACAATTCAGAACATAAAAAATAATATCTTTTCCTATGCCTGCCAGCCAGTCCCCTCTTTCCTATGCTGGCCAGCCAGTCCCCTCTTTCCTATGCCTGCCAGCCAGTCCCCTCTTTCCTATGCCTGCCAGCCAGTCCCCTCTTTGATTGTACTGTTGTCATTTCCCTCTGTGTCCTTTGGAGTCATTCTGTCAAATGTTAAGTGGAAGATTGGGACTCCACATGGAGCAGACACAGTCACCTCAACCATCACCTCCCTCTTGCTAGTTCCAGCCTACTGCATACAGGTAACTTTCCTCCATCCCTCCAACAAATCCTAACTTCACTTCACCCTCACAGGGCCTACCCCAGGCTAGACGCTGCCTGTTGTGGGACAAGGCAGGCATCTGTGGTCAGCTTCTCTCTGATTTCCTCTTCTGCCTCCTNAAATCAGAGCCTGTGTCTCCACCAGGGTTGAGAGATAGAAGTGGGGAGAAGGAGTTCCTTTTCAGTTTCAGGTCTCAGCTCCTTTAGTTTTCCTCACAGAGGCCTCAGACTGTAGCTTGCAAGATGTTTGTAAATTCTTGTGCCCATTAGCATTTTCTCTAAGGACAATTCTCCAGAACCTTGGTACTTGGGTCACTTCGGATTGGCAGGAAGCCTGTTGGGTGAGATTCTCCCAAAACAATGCTAGGAGTATGGTCTTGCTCTCCATGTCCTCCACCTGGCCCCAGGAAGCTCTTACACATCGCTGGTAACATCTGCAACTCTAGAAAACTGGGAGTGACTTGTTTGTCTTTGAGAATTTTTAATTTCTCATACTGTCTTGCTCAGTTCTTTTGGGAATTATTATATCCTGGGAACAAGGAATGCTCAAACCATCACTCCAGGAATTAATATCCAAAAGAGGGGATGTGTCTGCTGGATGATCAAATGCTTGCCTTGCTTGCGTGGGAAGTGAAGGAATTTTCTTACAGAACGTATTTCCCACATGCTGAGATACCTTTGAAGACAAAATAATTATAGCAGTTAAGCCCGAATTCTTGTGATAACGAACTCTGCATTAACCATGGTGGGGGGGTAGGGAGGTTGAGGTAATTTCAGACATGGAACATCTATGTAGATGAGGAGGTTGCACTTCTAGTACATGGTAGACCTTGTTTGTTTCTCGGTGTCATGTGATACTTACAGCTGTAAACTGGGTATCTGGCGGCTCCCAGTTTCCATCTCTTCTCTGGCCCTGCTGTGGTTCATCTGCCCCATGTCAATCTCATTCTAGGTCCTGCCCACTTTTCCCTCTACTATGCCTCCACCAAAAGCCATCCAGCTTCTCTTCTGGACCAGGCCAAAATTCTTCAAATAACTCTAGCACATATTGGNCACCACAAATGGGACTGCTGTGGGAGCTGCTACCTTGGTGCTACCCATTGGGTGTCTACACTCGGGTTCCATCACCCTTGCTTCGATAAATTTGGCCCTGGATGGAAACCAGGCCACATCTGCATGATTCAAACTCCAAAGCTGCCTGTACTCTGCTAATGCATAGATTTCCAAATCTTGTTCTCTTCTTTGCATGCCCAGCTCAGANCCACCCTCTAGGGTTCTGTCCCGGCAAGGGGGTAATTCTTTACTCCTGCTCATGTCCACTGTCATGAGGANTGCCCTCAATTTCCATCTTGGGTAACCAGACCTTATTATCTTATTCATTGGCAAACTCTTGCTTGTTCACCCTCTAAATTCTCAAGTGTTAACCAGAGCCTTCCAACTCTGCTACTTTGGTTCCCAGTGACAAGGACTTCATGACTGTCTTCTTTGATTGACAACTGCTATTTAGAGGGCCTTCCCAAGCTGGCAGATGGTACCTGGGATCTAACCACTCTGCAGGCTTTCAGGGAGGAAAAGCTATCACATGGGGACCCAGAAAGGAACAACAACAAATCAAAGTCAAACAGAACTGACCCATGAATTGTCTGTAAGTATGCCAAGAGAGATAGTATCCTCACTAAAGAAAACAAAATTACTTAAAAATAGTTCCATACTGTATCCATGTTAGTTTTTAGTTTTGACAAATGTATCCTGTTACATAAGATGTCATGTTAACATTGAGAAGAGCAAGGTAAACTGTCTTATTTTTACAACTTTACTACTTCTAAAATTATTCTAAAACAAAAAGTTAAAGCAAACAACAAACAAACAAACACCCAACCCCACAAGAGAACCTGGTGAAGGCATTAAGTGTTGAGGTGCTCACAGTAGACGTACTCTCTCGCTTTGTTTTTTACTTTGAGNCTGGACTTGAACTCACTATCTTTTTTTTCTCAGTGTCCTAAGTCCTGGGATTATAGCTGGGTGCTCCCATGCTCTGCTGAGTAGTTTTCAGGCTGAAGAGACGGCTCAGTGGCTTAGAGCACTTGTTGCTCTCCTAGAGGACCCAAGTTCAATTCCCAGCACCCACAAGGCAACTCATAAGTGTCTATAACTCCAGTTCCAGGAGATCTGGTGCCCTTTTCTGGTTCCCGTGGGCACCAGGCACATACAGGGCACATAGACACACATGCAGAAATAACACCTATTCACATAAAATTAAAAATAAAGAATTTCTATATCCTAAAATTTTTAGATAAATAAAAATGATAGAGGTGGGATATTCTTTCCTTTAAAAGTTGTGTGTGTGTGTGTGGGGGGGGAATTGTGTGTGGGGGTGTAAATGTTTATGTATATGACGGGGTGTGTGTGGAGGCCAGAGATCCACACTGACTGTCTTCCTCTGTTGCTTCCCTCCTTATTTTTCTTAGTGAAAGTCTTACCAAAGCTGTGGCT
>LZPO01044865.1:58064-68587 GCA_001675575.1 Neotoma lepida | reverse complement strand
TGGGCTAGGGGCAAAGATGGCCCTGATGTGAGGGCCAAACTGTGTTTCTTTCACTGGCCTTTATTGGCTTTTGGTCACTAATTCTAAGGCCAGGGCACATGTCTTTCACTGACTCTGATTCTAGGGACCAAGAGTGTTATTATGGTACTAGTTTCAGAGTCAGGGCATGTTTCCTTAGTTCTGGGTTTGGGGATAAAGTGGTTATTTCTCTGGCTCAGGTCCCAAACCCAGGCTGTNTTTCTTTCCCTGGTCAGAGCTCCAAGGCCAGGGTGCCACTTTCCTGCTCTGTGATTGGTCAGTTCCACAAGTCAGTTGGCCAGCACAGAGAGGGCCCTGATATGAGCCTAGCTGTGTTTCTTTCACTGGCCTTACTTAGCTTTTGGTCACTAGTTGTAAGGTGGGGGCACATGTCTTTCACTGACTCTAACTCTAGGGACCAAGAGTGTTACTATGGTAACTAGTTTCAGAGTCAGGGCAGGTTTCCTTAGTTCTGGGTTTGGGGATAAAGTGCTCATTTCTCTGGCTCANGTCCCAAACTCAGGCTGTGTTTCTTTCCCTGGTCAGAGCTCCAAGGCCAGGGTGGGTTTCTTTAGCCAGCCCATTTTCCTTANACTACAGATCACATTTTATTCCATACTTTTGTCATGACCTAATCATCTCCCAGAGAAACCCCTTCCTAANATTGTCATGCTGGTGATTTTCAAAGAACACACATATTNAAATCATATCAGAATGTCATCATTAAAAGAATCTATTGGTGGAATCTTCACCTCTAATTCAGCCTTGGCAGTCCTACATTACCTTCCCTTGTGAGTCCTCAGCATCTCCTGATGCACCTAGACAACCTGCACAGACACAATGGGAAACTCTACTAGAGCTGAGCTTCTCCCAACCTCTGACTTAGCACTGAGCATATTACTCAAGCCCACCTCTCTCCCAGGCACCAATAAATCAGATGGCCACCAAAACTATATAAACCATACATGTCAAGTGGGGAAATGTAAAAGCAAAATGATTCAAGAGTTGAGGGAGAGTGGGCCAGCTCTGGTTTCCCTGTCCAATAAGGAAAGAAATGCAAGGTTACAGGAGTGTGGTATATCTGACACTGGAAAACAAAGAGGAAGATGAATTATCCTGAGCAGATCGGATTTCAAACAACCACCACCACATAAGCATGGGGCCCAAATCACCTTNTCCAATTGTGACTGATTCCCTGTCAACAAACAATAAACCACCATTTAGATGAGTTTGGTTGTTTTATAGTATAATTTCAGGAAATAATCTTGCTGGTTGTGGTAGCACATGCCAGCAGGATACACTGAAGAGGTGGGTCCAGGAGTGTCACAAAATAATGGCATTAGTTCAACAAACCAATGAGGAATTAGGACAGCTACACTTTACACCCCCAATTTATGATACATCAAAGGATTAGCGAGNTTGAATGACTTGCCTTAAATTCTATTGTCAGTAAATTGTAAAATTGAAAAATAAAACCTCAGGCCAGGGTCACAAATGTGATTTATGATATTATATTTGTCCTAGCAAAATCATACTGATATAAAAGAAGTTGAAAAACAAGTAGACTTTATTGTAATAGAATTTGATCCAAGTAGCAACAATAAAGAGTTAAGTGGAATAAGTTACATTTGATATTTCCAAATTTGGGCANTGCTTACTGGAGAGAAGAGAGAAGAGGTGGTAATACCTTTGCTTTCTCATCTGTTTCTATTCACTCAACAATAACTGAAGTTACTTCATGGGAGATTTTTTTAAAACTTCTATCTAGTTCTCCAACATGGAGATCAGAAGTTACCTGCTCTCCACTTCCATCTGTGCATAACTATAGCTCATAGTGGCCCTGTGGGTGCAGCCTCCTAGGAGATCCAGTGCACAGAGGGGCATGGCTTCCTGGAGGATCAGTAGTTCATGCCACAGTGAGGGAAAATTTTAAAATGCAGTGGTTTTTATGAACCTAAGAAACAGCTACAAAACAGCTGGGGAAAAAAGCTGTGTTTGATTACAGACAGAAAAGACCTCCTGTTGTAAACTCCTGCTCTCTGNCAGAACTCTTCCCTAATGCTCTAGTAGTAATTACAGACCTGATTACTGCTCTGTTGTTGCTCCATGTGGCTCACNTGGAGACTGAAGAAGCAGGTCCTTCTCATGGTTCCATCAGCCAGAGGGACTGCTGTAGCCAACTCCNGACCTCTCACTGCCCAGTCCTCTTTTTGTGATGAAAGATTGGCTCAGGCAGGAATATCCCTTGAATGTCCTTTCCAGGCTTCCATAATCATATGAATGATGAAAAAAAAAAACCTGGACAAGAGGTTATGCAGATGTAAGAGAACATGTTATGATAAGATTGACTTGGATGTGAGCACCACGGTTAAGAAAGTGTCCTTTTCTTGCAATGAGCACAAAGTTGATACTTCTCAATCTTGCACAGTTATATTGCCTTCAGGATTTATTTACCCCAATGAAGATACATNTGACTACCTTGTTGGAAAACTATGCTGACTTTGTACTTTGAAAACACATCTGTCACTCCTATAAGCTGGTACATATCTTCTATTGAGGCCCAGGAACTGATGCTGAGGATGGGATCCCAGTAGGTTACAAGAGTATGGGCATCCAGGAAGCTGGGAACTTTCCTTTCTACCAATTATTCTTTTCTTACTCAGCTTGACTCACAAAGAGAGANAAGATGAAGTTTATCAAACCCTCAATGCTTCTCTTATCCTCTTAGCCATTGTGATTGCTGATTTTGATTGCCAGTTCAATTAGATTAAGAGATAGATAAGAGATTAGTAAAGCCTAAGTCTGGGTGTGTCTGTGATGGTATTCCCAAAGGCCAGTAGATCATAGAGAACGCTGAACTAATTCTTTAATGGGTTCATAATGTTACGGCATTATTTGGNGGTTGCGAAAGGAAGGATGTAGGGTTGGAGGAAGTAAATCATTGGCTGTGTTCTTGAGGTTATGTCTTGGTTTCTTCCCATAACATCCCTCTCTGCTTCCTGTGCAGCAAGACATGAGAACCTTTCCCTATTATATACTGCTGTTGCCATGGTGTTCCATCCAAGCACAAAGGACCAAGCAGCCATGGACTTGACCCTCTGAAACAATGCCAGGTGTCTAGTTACCATAACAAGAAAAGCAAGTAATTCATAAAATTGGTACCAGAGGAGTGTTATCATTGCCATGATTAAACATGACCACGTGNTTCTTAAATATTTGACATTGGTTTCTGAGAGGTACCTGGGAAAGTTCAGATATGTGGACTAGAGAAAGTNTGGCATGTTCTAAATAAATATTAATGGATGAGTCTAGTGAGAGTTTTGGAGATAAGCATTCAGAGAGAAGTGTGGGTATCAAGACCAAGAATTTAAGGTTTCAGAGGAATGTAACAATTATTGCATGCCATCCAAATTGGCCTCTTCAGGAGGTAAATGTTCAGCTTTTAGGGATTGGAACTTTATCTCAGGTGAAACAAAGTGCAAGATGGGTCGAATGTATAGGGCCAGAAGGATAGAGAGGAAAATTAAAGCCATATGTGGCTAGCATAGAAATGAATTTATGGGGACATGATTTGTTACAGCAATGAAATACCCAGATTAACATTCCTCAAATCTCAAAAACAAATCATAAACTAATGTATGCTTCTGGGAAAAAATATTAAAAGGTATTATAAAGAACAGTCACCAACCATTCAGGTTGTACATAAACAGGATACATCAGCTGCTGATCTTTCAAAGGTACCAACAGCCAAACCTTTAAAATAGTTAACTGACAGACCTATCTGGGTGGAACAATGCCTTTGATGTCAGAAAAATTACAGACCTTAGAACAGCTGGTACAGGAGCAGCTAAATGCTCAACATATTGAAGAATCAACTAGTCCTTGGAATTCTCTTATATTTCATATTAGAAAGAAATCTGGAAAATGGAGAATGGTAACAGATCTAAGAGCTATGAATAGGTGAATGAATATGCCTACTTATAATAATTCTCAGTCCTTTAAAAGGTATCAGTGGAAAGCTCTCCCACAAGGGATGTTAAACAGCCCCACCCTGTGCCTACCTTATAATGACAGTTTCCTCAATCTACAATTGACCATTATATGGATGATATCTTACTAGCTAATAATTTTCTTGAACCATTTAAGTCCTTATCACCTTGTAAGGTGAAATAAATCACTTAGTTGTTGAGTTGTCAATCCAAAATTATCAGTGAGGCTGATAGAGAATTGTCTTTGGTAGAAAAGAAATTACAGGATGCACATGTGGATCATTTAAGATCCAGAGCTTGATCGCATTCTGGTTATTTTACCTTCTATGCACTCCCCTACAGGAATTTTAATGCAGAGAAAAGATAATATCTCAGAATGGATATTTTTACCACACAAATGAGTAAAATATTAAAGACCTAATATAGTAAACGTTTCTGAGTTGTTTCTAAAAGGAAAATTGAGGCTTTGTCAATTAGCAGGAATGGACCCAACAGAAATTGTAGTACCTTTTACTAATGCTGGAATTTCCTCTTTATGGGCAGAAAATGAACATTGGTAAAGAGCTTGCAATAATTTTTTGGGATAAGTAAGTAGAGTTTTCCTATTCTGAAGCTCTCAAATANACACACTGAGGCTTATATTAATTACAAATGCTCAGCCAATAGCTTAGGCTTGTTATTAGCTAACTCTTACACTTAAATTAACCCATATTTCTTATTTACCCTCTGCCATGTGGCTCATGACTTGTTACCTCATTTTCTATATGTCTTGTTCCCTTGGCAGCTGGCTGACATCTCTCCTGACACTTTCCTCCTTCTTCCCATCATTCTCAGTTTGGCTTTCCCACCTAACTTCCTGCCCATCTACCAGCCTGTCAGCTTTTTATTAACCAATGGAGGTAGTAATTCTGCATTCATAATGCAGAAAAGGATTGTTCCAGAGCAGAAGACTCTACTGGGAAGTGGACTAGAGGCCATTCATGTTATATTCTGGCAAAGAATGTGTCTGTTTTCTGTGTCCTGATTTAAATGGAACTGAATTCATAAGAATGTATTAATTTACTTGGTGGAGGAAATTTCAAGACACCGTAGCATTTAGGCTGTGGCTTGGTTATTTCTGACTGCTCTTGGTCATGTTTGCAGTGAGAATCAAGAACAAAACACAGAATTCGAAAGATCTGAAAAACATACAGTTCAGGCCAGGGGCAGGGAGTACTGGCACCTTTGGATAAGGAGAGTNTGATTGTTAGAGAAATTGGTGCCATTAAAAGAATTTTGTACTGGGACAATAAGAAAGACACCTTCAGGATAGACATGAGTCAGCCAAATGCCAACANCTGAAGCCTCAAGGGATCAAGAACATTTGAAAAATTCCCTCTTAAAAAAGAAGTCACTCAACACACCCTACTTGAACAGAGATGCCTAGACGGTTGTATTCCCAAAATTTGTTTCATGGTTCTTGGATTCCTGGGCATGCAGAGGCCAGTACAGCTGTTATCCAAGGATGTGAGGCTACTAGCTACTCCAGCAGGTGGAAGACCTTAGTATCATCCACATGGTGGCCATTTTTGTAAGCAGGACAGGTGTAAGAGTGGCAAGATCATGGAGGCTTTCACCAAGATTTCAGAGCAAGAACTGGAAGGCTAGTCAATGTGTGGTGGCTTCTAGGTGACCCTGAGTTGGTAATGTGTGAAGGGTAAAGCCTAAGCAGGATGTTAGGATGACAAGAACTTGGAGTGCCTGCGAAGAAAAGCAAAAGGCAGTGAGCAGATTTTAAAACTGTAGGGGCAGAACTGGCCCAGCGCCTTAGGCGCTATATGCCCCCAGATGCTATAGGTGGAGTTACAGGATTTGTTATTTGCCCTTCTGGGTTTTGGTGTTGCTTTGGTCTTATTCTTCTCTTTTGAATTGGGATTGTGTGCTTCGTGCACGTAACTTTCTCTTTGATTTTATAAGAGCTCACAGCTAAGAGTTTGCCTTGAATCTCAGAGGAGACTTTGGACTTAGACTCTTCTTGACTAATGGAACTGTTGAGGTTTGGGAACTCTTAGAGATGGACCAAACGCATTTTTGCATTTTGGAANATGTCTGAGACTTAGAGGGCAAGTGCCAGTGATGCCACTTCCAGAGACAGACAGATCATAAGGGCTCTGACCTAATCAATGGATTAATCTCCTGATGGAGTTATAATATGATGGATTTATTGGGGGGTGGGATTCAGTAGGAGAAAGTCACTGGGGTTGTGTCCTAGAAGATACATCTACTCTGATCCCTTCCTGTATCCTCCCTCTCTCTTCTATCAATTAACTAAGAGCTGAGCTGCCCCTATACCTCTTTTGTATACCTCTTTTCCCTTGAGGCTCAGTTTCTGCACATAGNCCAAGCAATCATGGACTGAGCCCTCTGTAACCATGGGCCAAAATATTTAATTCCCTTTGTGTTGTCTATANCAGGTATCAACATACCTTCTGGTTCCCCAAATGTCTGAGCCCTCACTCNCATTGGGACATCTTCAAAGACCTTGTTTCAAAATAACAAAGCAAGTTTGTTTGTTTGTTTGTCTGTTTGTTTGTTTTTAAGAAGGGTATCATGGGCCTTGGTTCNTTCTGAAAAAAGTAACTAATACATGAATTTTCCACCAAGAATTTTCTTTTTGTCTGATTCTGGATTCTCCACACCTAATTCCAAAGTCCTATCAGAAATCTTCATTGTGGTGATTATTATATGCCATATATAGAGATTATACAGTTGCGATGGCTATTTTTGGTCGTCAATTTGACTACATCATGGAATTTACTAAAACCTAAGTGTCTGGGTACACTGTAAGAATTTTTTTTCTTAATTAAATCATTTGAAGGGGGAAGGGGGGAAGACCTACTTTTAATCTAGGTCTTTTGAAGTGGGAAGACACACCTTTAATCTGGGCCACACTTGGTGGCAGCCTATAATAAAGACATGGAAGAAGAAAGCTTTTGCTCCTTGCCTGCCTGCTCTCCCTCACTCTCACTGGCAAATCAATTCCTTCACTAGCATTAGAGTCTACTTCTTCAGAATTCTGATGTATACTAAAAAACAGCTGAAACATCCAGCCTCATGCACTGAATGACTACTGGATTCTTAGACATTCTATTGGCAGACAGCCTTTGTCGAACTAGCTGGACCATAGTCTGTAAGCCATTCTAATAAATCCCTTCTGTGGATAGATAGATAGATAGATAGATAGATAGATAGATAGATAGATAGATAGACAGAGAGATGATAGATACATAGATATATACATAGATAGATACATAGATAGAAAAGTAGAGAGATTTATTCTTTAAGTTCTGTTCCTCTAGAGAACCCTGACTAATACAGTACTACATTCTTTACTGGGCTGAATATTCTTATCATTCATCATGATTAATAAATTGTTAAATTGTCAGAAATTGATCTTATGAAACATAAGCCTAGAGCATCCAGAATTGTCCACTAGGAACTTAGGTAGAGTTCATAAAATCTTGACATCTTTTTCTGGGGTTTTGTGCCTCATTTCAACCCTTTGCTGCGTGAACACAGTAGGTTTTAACTCAATTGTATTAGAAACGGCTTGGATTGGGTGGTCATCTGTGACATCAATGGGGCATAGGAAAGTTGTAAGGTCTCCTTGTCTTTGAGATTCATAATTCTTTTAGAACATTTTTTGAGATGGACTTGCTCCTGCTCATGTCACCTTGTAACTTCATTCACACACACACATAGACACACACACACACACACACACACACACACACACACACACTCTTTCTCTCTGTAAACTTTTTAATAGTATTGTATACAGGTAAACTATAAATATAGTTCACACACATATACATATATATAAATATAGATATAATGAACTTTTTATAGTGTTTGTATTATTTACATCTTCTGGTTGNTCATGCAAGGCTAGAACTGGCCAAACAAAGTACCACAAGAGGAGTGGCTTAAACAAGAGAAGAATATTATCTTAATTATGAAGGCTAAGAATCTAACATCAAGATATTAACAGGACCCATTCTTGTGGCACACATTTTTAATCCCAGCACTTGAGAGTCTGAGGAAGGAGAATTGCGAGTTCAAAGCCACCCTAGGCTACAAAGTGAGTTCTAGAGCAGTATGGGCTATGTACTGAGACCTTGTCTCAAAAAGCAAAACCAACATAGGACAAAAGAGTCATTAGGGTTGGTACCTTCTGAAGGCTTGAATAAGAAACAGCAGTTCANTGTGTTCCCTTGAGCTTCTGCTATTTTGTTGACAATCATTTAATATCCCTTGGCTTATAGAGCATCCTTGTCTCCTTCCTCACATGTATCTTCTCTGTGTGCATGTGGATGCTAGGTGCTATTTTTTTTCTGATTTGTAAGATCATCAGTCACGTTGAGTGGGGAACTCACTTTAAGACAGCATGATAGCATCTTTATTACATCAGCGACAATCCTATTTCCAAATAAGGACATATTCTGGATAACAGAACTTAAGGCTTCAAAATATTAATTTTGTGGGGGATATACTTGAACGNCTATCCTTGAATCATGGCAGAAGCATTGCATGCCAAGAGAAGCCACTGTATTCCGCACAAACCTTCACCAACAGTTTAGCTTGTCTCACCAATCCCAAGGGGTGGGTTTTGGTGGCCACTTCACTTGTTTCACTTATCTNCCAACTGGAAGCTCCTGAAGTGGGAGCCAGTTTGCCACGTTTCCACTGAGCCTGACAGGGCTAAGGACAGCATCCAGTGCCAAGACCATACGGTGTCAGGGCACCAGTTCTNTCTTTATTGGAATTTTGCAAGTTTTTGAGACAGTATCTCGCACCAGGATTGCCTGAAATTCATGATCCTCCTGCCTCAGCCTCCTGAGTGTGGACATTATAGGCAGCATGTCATATCTGGCAGCTATGTTGTTTATTGAGTTCTTTGGCATCCATTTTGCTTTTCTAAACACTATATTAAAATACCATTTACCTCCATTACTGAGACTATTGGTGCCTCTCTGCCCTTTTAGCTTAGAGACAAGTCCATTTGTCCTCATTTGTCCACTTCCTCTCTGTAGCATTGGAAATAAAGAAAAAAGTATAGCTGCTCCTTTAATGAGTAGGGGCGAAGCAATTCTGCCTGTTGTAAGGAGAGCAAAATGACAGANGATCCTCCCGATAAAANGGAGTGACCATAAACCTGAGGGAAATTGAGGGAAGTAGTAAGTTCTGGAAAAGCAAGCGGGATGCACTAACATCTTCTATTGCCTGACCCTGAGAGCAACAAGGTTTGTTGTGGTGCTGTGGAGTGACCCTTCCCTCTGCCACCCTGCTCTCAGGGCTCAGGCCTGGTACAAACAGCTCTGCACTTCTGCCCCAGACTCTGTTTCTGAAATCCACAGATGCTATGAGATCTTTGTTTCTTGTCTCCAAAGAGCTGACCACCTCAATGTGGAGGTTGGGTATCCAAAATACACATCTCTGAATTGGTGGGCATGTCACTGAAAACATTTGAGAACTGCTGCACTTTTAAGGATGAGGAAAGTGCATCACAGCTTCCCAGGGATCTAGGTCCTCACCAGTAATCGCAGCCTCTCCGTATAGTCTGTGCCATCACTGAGTTTCTCTTTCCGCTTCCTTCTCCACTATCTCACTTCTATACTCATTGCTCTGCTTCNGCCAGATTGTGATGTGGCTCTTAAGTCCAGATGTGTTCTTCTGTTCCCCTGTAAGAGTCATCTCTGAGTCAAACATCCCATCCTTTAACCCTAGGTCTAGGCAGTAAACCACCCAGACAAGTAGTGTGGAATCCTGACTCCCTGGTATTGAGTGGGGCTTCTCTGTCAGTAGAGTTCCACTGTGGGAAGAGGAGTACTCATGTGTTCCACCATTGTTGGGGACTATCCCTGCATTTGCCTGGTCACAAAAAGTCTCAGAGATGTCACACGCCAGCCTGGGGAACTGGCACAAGCTGGTGGCCTGCATGTGAAGCTGCCCAGCGATCAGGGGATGAAGAGAGCACTACTTGAGGTTCAGTCCTCTACAAGGCACCCATAGTACCTGCTTTATCTACTTTCCCAAAGCCACCAGCACCATCAGCACTCCAAGGCTCCCTGTGTTGTCTCATCCTG
This sequence comes from Neotoma lepida, assembly GCA_001675575.1. Classification (NCBI taxonomy): domain Eukaryota; kingdom Metazoa; phylum Chordata; class Mammalia; order Rodentia; family Cricetidae; genus Neotoma; species Neotoma lepida. Next base: position 58,455 of record LZPO01044865.1, on the reverse strand, counting down.
AGCCACTTTAGCAGTAAGCTTTCTCCCAAGGTCCTCTTCTACCCAGAGGGCTCTCTAAAGCTCATGCTCTGTGGGAACCAAAGGACTTCTTCATAGGGCCCCAAACCAAGAGCCAGAGAACTTGCTTTATCCTCTGCAAGTCAGTTACAATGTTTCTTAAATGATAAGTGTTACCTGTTTTTAATAAGTTGTTCCAAGAGTTAAAAGTGTTTTTGTGCTGACTCTAAAGAGAGGGCTTAGTGGTGGAGAGTACTTGCTTCTCTTCCAGGGGACCTTGGTTCAGTTCCCAGCACCTGTATCAGATGGCTCACAAACATCTCTAGGCAGCACAGGGGAATCCTCTGTGCTGCCTGCACTCACAGACACACACACACACACACACACACACACA
>LZPO01044865.1:25860-44398 GCA_001675575.1 Neotoma lepida | reverse complement strand
TGCCTATAAATGTCAGAATCCCTGGAGCTGGGGTATAGGTGATTGTAAGATACCTGATACAGGTGCAGGGAATGAACTAGGGACCTCTGGAGGAGCACTATGCCCATTTAACCACTAAACCATCTCTCCAGTCCAAGAAGAGATATTTAAAGCACCCAAATTTTAAGTGTTGGTGACTATAAAATGCAGAGTTGGGGAGAACCCATTTCTTGGTATCTAATTTGTGTTAAAGGACTCGCCAACTTCAGTNGACAATGCNTATTAAGGGGAAGAAAAAAGGATGGATTAAGGTTCAGACAAGTTGAGTCTGAGTTATCTTTATAGACTTCCAATAGACAGTGCTAATACACAAGAGCAATGAATGAAGTTTGGAGGACTTCATTACCTTTCCATCATATTAACAAAATTTTGGTAATTAATGTCTCTACTTCCAGGCATGATCCTTATGACCCACACCACATTCTGAATCACAGGATCNTCTACAACACTAACCAGTTACTTAAAACCCTTTACCACTTACAGACTTCCAGTAAACATTCTAAATGAACTAGGGTTTTTCATATCTACCCTCTGGTGCAGAGCCAAGGCTAATCTTCTAACCATTCCCAACTTTCCTGTTCACCAAATATCAAATACTTCCCTCAGTTTTCTGGCCATCAAACCCCCATTCATTCTTTTAAATTCAACTCAAATGCCACCTCATTAGCAAAGAGGCAGCATCACTGTTTCCACCCCCGTGCTCCCATTGTTANCTATTTTCACATCTGATGGTGCTTACACACTGGTTGCATAATGCTTGCAAACTCATTCAGTGACTAAGACAGTGGACTCTTTGTGGGCAAGGACTTCGCTTTATGTCTCAGCATTGCCCCCAAAGTCAGTAGAGTGTCTAGCACATGATAACTCCACCACTAGTGTCATGAAGTGAGTGACTGAGGCTTAGCTTTGACTATAGCTAAGGTTCTTCTCCTTTTTTTATTTTGTATTTTTTGCCATGGGGGGAAGAGAGTCAAATGGAGAAAAAAAAATGGTGAGACTATAATCCCTAAGAACTCTGAAGAAAAGGAGAACAGAGAAAATTCCATATTCTGATTTCCTCCCCTCCTATATGTAAGCAAGGCTCTAGCTTCAATACAGTTCCATTCAGCAACATTACAGANAAAAATGTGGGGACAAGTTCATCCAGGACCTACAACTCAATAGGACCAGAGATAGTTCTTGGGCTTGAGTGTCCAGCCATTCAGGAGGCTGGGGCAACTGATGTTTTCTATAGACTCCAGGTCCTAAGCGTGGGTGTGGAAACGCCCAGGCTTCCGGCTCTNAGGATTTCTTCCCCAGTACAAGGCATCCTCACNATGAAAGGGGATTCTATTGGTGAACAGTGAGAAGGGCGTAGANCAACAGTCTTGAGTTCAGTCCTGTATAATGCTGGACGNATGGGTTCCTGCCACTTTTCACTTTCTCATTTATAAATAGAAGGATTTCTACTAACTAATCTCTATCATGCATTTCAAATTTCAAATTTATGAGAGCTCCAGATTCCAGTAGAAATAACAATAGCTACTTAACTCCAAATTGGTTCGCACATCTTCAAAAAGGAAAACAAAAGCCATAAAAAGTAACCCAAGAGTAAATAAAAGCAGTCATANCCCAGGACTACAGCACAGGTAGAAAGCCAAGTATATTATGAAGTTAAAATTGTGCAAAGTCAGGAAGCCAGCAGCAAAGCCATCTGGAAAGTGTATACCGGGTGGCAAAGGGAATAAAGACCAGGGAGGAGGGGACTCGGAAGAAAGTGCCAACCAAAGTGGGAGATGACAAGGACACATGCAGGGCTCAGTGCTTCTGAGTGCTGCTGATGAGGGGAAATCTACTGGAAAGGGTTGGAAGGCTTAAAGCATTAACCATGACAACCTGGAGAAGGGAATATTCTGAGGGAGAGGAAGTGACTTCAAAGGGGCACAATTTTTGAGCCTTTCTGGCCAAAATAAAGAAAGATAAAAACTGACATCAGGAGGTGAAAACAGACATTAAACGGCCCTGTNGAAACAAAAGAGAATCACCAGTGCAAAAGGCACACTGCTCCTCCCCTGTCAAAGGCACCACATGGGAAAGATACTCCATTTCGTATCTCAGCAAGAGAACACTCATGAACTAAAAATAAAACCATTGTAAGTCTCTTCCATCCTTGTCTACATACAACCCTTACTGCTCGTCTACAAAAATAAGTATTTTAAAATGAATAGAAAATGACTGACACTACCATACGAAGTTATTATAAAAGTAAGTTAAAATGAGATGTAAAATATCTCAGTTGGTAAAAAAAATGCNCCCTGGCCTCAAATTCAACCACCATGAAGTTGAGGAAAACTGTAACATTACTCCTCACCCTGGATTAAGTGTCCTAAATACACATTTGCACATATGNAAATAATTCAGGTTATAAATTTAAACAGTGATCTGATAACAAACATAGACAAAAAACAAAAACAAAACAAAACAAAACAGAAAGATGTGAAAGAACTGATTAAACTTTGAAAATAAACTGAGGGAAAGAGAAAATTGTCTCGTATGGGAAAATGAAAGATGTCCAANGGAGAACAAATTTAAGCAAAGGCTAGCAATAGATGCAAAGGAGAGTTTCAGAAGAGTCAAGAAATCAAGAATTGTGTTTAAGTTCAGTTCCCAGAACCCACATTTGGACAGGTCACAGCCACCTGTAACTTCAGCTCCAGAGNATCTGACTCCCTTTTCTGGCCCCTATGGCTGCTGTCCACTCATGGTGCACATACATACACATGAAGTAAATCAATCAGTCTTTGAAATAATAATAGTAAAATAGGCTTGTTTCTTTATATCATCTAGCATATTATCCAAATGTATAAAAGTTCTAGCTGTAATGATATACCCATATAGGTATCGTGTAAGGTAATTCATTTAACAGATACGCTAAAGAAAATATCTGATTTTTTTTAAGTTCTTTAATAACAGAGTGAGGTGGCACATGCCTTTAATCCCAGCACTAGGGAGGTAGAGGCAAGCTGTTCTCTGTGAGTTTGAGGCCAGTGTGTTCTACATAGAGAGTTGCAGGCCCACCAGAGATACATATGGAGACCCTGTCTCAAAAAACAACAACAAGCAAATAATAAAATTCTTTAATAGAGGAAAATCACCAAGCCAAAAAACAAGAGATGAGTTGGGGAGCTAGCTCAGTCTATAAACTGCTTGCTTCGGANCACAAGAACTTGATTTAGATCCCCAGAGCCTGTTGTAAAAAGAAAGAAAAGGTCAGGCAAAGTGGTGTGCACTTGAGGAGATGGGNACAAGCAGATCCCTTGGGCTCACTTATCAAGATCCAAGCCAATGAGAGACGTTATCTTTCAAAAGGTTCATTGTACCTGAGGAATGATACTCCGAATTGTCTTCTGGCCTGCACATGCACACACATGTGCATGTACACACACATACACAAAGACAAGTGATAAATGGGGGAGGTAAGTATGACATTTCACAGAAAAGGGACTATTTATTCTCCCTAATATGTTAATATTGATATTAATAGTTTAAAATCTAACAGAACTNTGGTGTTATATAAGCTTTGGTCCCCCAGTGGTGGTGGTACTTTGGCAGACTATGGGACCCTTAGGATATGGAATCCAGCTGGAGGAAGTGGTCTCTGGAGAGGCGGGTCTTAAAATGTAGAGCTCTGCCTGACTTCCTGTATGCTCTGTGCTATTCCACCAAGAGGTGAGAAAGTAAGGAGTCTGAGCTNCGTGCTCCCACAGTCACGTTCCCCATCATGACGGAATATACTTCCGTGAACTGTGAGCCAAAATAAACCTCTCCTCCCCTAAGTGGCTTCTTGTCAGACATTTGGTCACAGCAAAGAGAAGAGTAACTCATACAGTTTTCAAACAACACTGGGCATGGTCCTTATTTCTAATCCCAGTACTTAGGAGGCAGTGGTAGGTGAATCTCTGTGAGTTCAAGACNAGTCTGGTCTACATAGAGAGTTCCAGGCCAGCCAGTGCTTTATAGAGAGACTCTGTCTCAATAAACAAACAAGTCCTCAGAAGATATGCAATGTCCCTTTAAGACACTGAAAGATGTTTGACTGCACTAATAATGGNAAAATGCAAATTTAATATTTTTTTACATCCTGACCACAGTTTCCCCTCCCTCCTCTCCTCCCAGTCCTCCCCAACTCCCCTCTACTCCCACCCTCCAACCACTCCTCCTCCTTTTCTCTTCAGAAAAGGACAGGCCTCCCATGGATATCAACCAAACTTGGTATAGCAAGTTGTAGTAAGACTAGACACCTCCCCTAGACTAGGCAACCCAGTAGAAGGAAGAGGGTCCCAAAAGCATGCAAAAGAATCAGAGATAGCCCCTGCTCCCACTGTTAGGAGTCCCACAAGAAGACCAAGCTACAAAACTGTAACATATAGTAGAGGACCTAAGTCAGTCCCATGCAGGCTTCCTGGTTGTCGATTCAGTCTCTGTGAGCCCCTATGAGGCCAGGTTAGTTGGTTCTGTGGATTTTCTTGTGGTGTACTTGACCCTGTTGGTTCCTGCAATTCTTCCTCCCCCTCTTCTGAATGATTCCCTGAGGTCTGCTCAATGTTTGGCTGTGGGTCTCTGCATCTGTTTCCATCAGTTGTTGGATGAAGCCTCTCTGATGATAATTGGGCTAGGCACCAGTCTATGAGTTAGCAGAATATCATTAGAAATCATTTCATCGCCTTTTTTTTTTTTTTTTTTACTTAATTTTTGCTGGGCATGTTTGGTTCTATCCTAGGTCTCTGGAGTATCTAGCCTCTGGGTCCTGGGCCTCCAGGTAGTGTCAGGGGTGGACTCTCGTGACAAGGGTCTCCAGCTGGACCAGTCATTGGTTGGCCACTCCCACAATTCCTGTACCACCTTTACCCTAGCACATATAGGCAGGACAAATAGTAAGTGGAAGGTTTTGTGGCTCGGTTGGTATTCCAATCCCTCCACTGGAAGTCTTGCCTGGTTATGGAATATGGCCAGTTCAGGAGAGATGACTCAGCAGTTCAGAGCATTGGTTGTTCTTCCAAANGCCTGGGGTTCAATTCCCAGAAACCACATGACAGTTCACAACTGTTTGTAACTCCAGTGCCAGGGGATCTGACACCCTCNCACAAACATACATGCAGGCAAAACACCAATGCACATGAAAAATGGAAATGTAAATTTAAAATAGATTAGTTTCTCAGTTAAGAAATTAGGAAAAAAAAGAAAGAAATTAGCAAAAATTTCAAAGTCCACTGATATGGCTGAGAGGGTAAAGCCTGTGCAAGTCTGGTTACCCAAAGCAGAATGGAAGAGAATTTACTCTATAATATTATAATCTAACCTCCACATTCACATTGTAGCTTGTGTTTCTCCACCCCACGTGCACATACATCATCAACAATAACAACAACAATAATAATAATGTCTTTTAAACTACAAAATCTTGGCAATCATTTTCTTAGTGGAGCAGTAGGGACCAGGTCCTCTCTCACACCTCCAATGTGAAGGCAAANATGGTCCAGCTCCTCTGGAAGGAACATGCCTATGTCTGATGANTTGACAAGCACATTGTCCTTTAACTCTGAAGCCCCATTTTCTCAGTTACTCTGATGATACTCTTCTGCAATTATAGAATGAAAACATTCATGGGGTTTTTCTTTGTAGCACTGTGTGTAATTAAAAACACCATTGGAGACGATCCAAAAGCTCATGTGTAAGAGACTAATTAAATCNATGACAATAGCAGTCCATAATGGAAAGTTATAAAGCCATCAGAAGGAAAGTGCTCTTCCACTGAGTTATATCCCCAGTCGTCTTTGTACTTCTATTTTGATGCTTAGTCTCTCTGCTTTGCCCAGGCTGGCCTTCAAATCATTCTGTAGCCCAGGCAGGCCTTGAACTTGTGATCTTTCAGTCTCAACCTCCTAAATAACTGGAATTATGGACCTGCCTCTCTCTGATTTTTTTTAATTGTATGATTATTCAAGTCATACTTACTATAGTTAAAGATATAAATATCAAATTAGGAAGGAGAGAATATTATGACACTATTAAAATTGAGGATATCATATAAATAATTATGTATGTCATGTGTATTGTTCAATTTCCCATTGCTATAACAAAATACACAAGGCTGAATAATGTATAAAGAAAGGAGGTTTATTTAGCTCACAAGTTTGGAAGCCTAAAGTCTAAGTTCAAACAAGCCCATGATTCACTCTCTGGTGAGAGTTCCGCTACTACATCACATACGTGGCAAGTGGTGTCATAGAAGAAGTATACATATGATAGGAAGCCACAGAGTGCTTCTTGATATTAGAGCACACATGAACTATGTTTATCCCTTCTGGAGGCAGATCCCCCAGTGGTATAACTACCCACTACAGCCAATCCCTTCAAGTTCCTTGAACTTCTTAATGTTGACACACTAGGACCAAGATTTCTACTACTTGAACCCTTGTGTAACAAACCATACCTATGTGTGGAGCAAACAATACCTAATATACATATATTATACACACACACACACACACACACACATACACTGTTCAGATAGTTTCAAAATATCACCCAGGTGGAATAGAGAAAGATACCCATGCAATGATCAACTCTAGCAGACACCAACTTAGTCAAATACTAAAACTTAACATCACCAGGAACAGGACAGGCTCATATTATGTGCTTGATTATGTAATCCTCTCAGAATCAGGCTGGGTTTCTGCCCACTCCACACATCCTCCAACCAAGCCCTATAAACTCCTAAGGTCTACTGGAGTCCTTGCATTGCCAATGGCTTCTCCTTCAGGCCTTTATCCTCTCTAAGTTTTAACCTATGACCAGCCTACCAAATAGTCTTTCTCCAATGTTCCATGATAAATGTTAAATAATTATCTATCGATCATTGGCAATAAGAAAAAAAGACTCTGATCTCCCCTGTGTATGTGTGTGTGTGTGTGTGTGTGTATGTGTGCGTGTGTGAAAAGCCTTACCATGAAGAAGAATGGCAACAATGTAATAAACATCATGGAGTTGAGAAAACCTCCACTGACTTAGTCAAACACAATCAACAGATGCTAAAAAATTATGAGTATAAATTTAGAAGATCAAGATACTCAAATAGTTTGAAAACATCACCAGGTGGAACTTAGCTAAATGATCAAACTTGACATCACCAGAAATGGGACAAGTTGACATTATGAGCTTTGCCATGCTGTGCTCTGCTCAGTCTGCAGCCCTGCCTATATATTATTTGTAAAAGTCTCCTCGCCTGAGTCTAATCTTGAAAAAGCATTCATATTTCAAGCTAAACTATCAGGCATTCTTTAAGGTAAGTGGCTGAGACTCTTCAAAAGACTGATGCCATAGAGATCTACAGAGGAAGAAAAATAGCTCTAAGGTAAAGACTAAAAAGACATAATAGGAACTTTGTGCAATTCCATAAACAATACCATTAAGGTAATCACAGAAATCTGAAGAAAAGTTAGATATTTGATAAAAACTATGGTACCTACCTTAAATCTCTTGAGTACGGTAATTAAAATGTAGTTATTTAGAAGAATAGCAAATATGGCAAAAATATTAATGGCCGATTTGTATGAAAATTATATGAATATTTATATTACTATTTTCCCAATGGCCAAATTTAGAACTTTTCAAAATGAAATATTGAGAAAAATACTGTACTTAAAAGAAAAAAAAAGACTCTTTTTTAAAAAATTCTAAGTTTGTCTAATTCTCCAGGCAAATTATCTTTAGCATCTGTCTATCATGTTCTCACTGCTGCTGGCTCACAGCCTCCGTCGCATCACAGCCAGCATCCCTGGAACGGTAGCATCATAGTTTCCTCCTCCCAAATCATCCTTCTAACTAGGGATTTTGTGAAGACTCAATTCTGTGCAATTTCTTTCAATAGATCCAATTTATCTTGGGGCTAAATTCAAATTCAAATTTAGTCTAGCAGTTCCTTCTGTTATGAACCTATATTTTAAACTGCTGCCCTGACATCCATCTCCAGGTGAAGGCTGCAGAATCCCCAGAATGAACTCATTCGCTGCAGAATTTGACATGTCCCCTCCCTCAAAACATGAGTCTGCTACTGAATTCTAGGTATTAATAACATCATCATCCACTGTCATGCGGGTGTGGCCTCTTAGACTCAGCCTAGGTTTCTACCCACTCTATATACTTCACAGCCTCGTTCCTTAAGCCTATCGGACCCCTCCCACTGTAATCTCTTTAGTCTTAGGCCTTTATCATCTCTGAGCTTAAACCTATAAACCGTCTACCAACTTGGCTTTGCCTACTGTTCAATGTTAAATGTTAAATGATTATCTATCAATGGAGAATAATGAGGAANGAAGACCCAGGTTGCATTTCCTCCTCCTATAGTGACAAATGCCTCTTAGAAAGACATAATGGGCAAAGCAGTTCTCACCTAGAGCTCTAGATGAGAAAAATGGTATAGAAATTATTAGCTCTTCCTTCACCAAGGTTCCCAAAAGCTCAGTGTGACGAATGCCAGGATGTTAAAAAAATATGAAGTCTCGTTTTCCTGTCTAATTCCCAATGTAGAAAGTAGAGAATGGATATATGGTAGAAGAAGCCTCTAAACCATGACTGGCCATAATGTGCCTGATGTTCACAGTGCTCNTGTGGGCGTGGCAACCTGTGCTGTCTGGAGATACCTGTGGTTGTGGTAGACTAAGTAGATGTTCTAGAGCAGGGGTTGGCAAATGGGACCACCACATCAAATATGGTCCATGGCTTGATTTTGTAGCCTACCAGGTTAAGGCAGATTTTTAACTTTCATATTCAAGAAAGAGCCAAAACCTTAAATAAAAGGCCTACAAAATCTAAAATGGTTATCATTATGGATTTAGAGAAAAAGTTTAAAATTAAAAAAATGTGAATTTGAATACTATGATTGTCCATCAATAGGTAAGCAGTTATAGACAGCCAGCTAACCCTCATCTCTCTTTATTTTATTAAATGTATGCATATATTCATNTGTATGCAACTTATGTCTGGGTCCCCTCAAAGATCAGAGGAATGTGTGAGGCCCCCTAGAGCTGGAGTTGGTTGTAACCTACTCAGTGTGGGTGCTGGGAACTGAACTCAGGTTCTCTACAAGAGCAGTCAGAGCACTTAACCTTTGAGTCCTCTCCCCAACTGCCATCACTCATCCTCTATTGATCCGGTCTTTCTCACTTGCACCTGCAGATGAAATACCTGCACTTGGGATACTGCGAAAAGAAAATTGGTGTTTGCAGTTTATTTAGTGCAATACTNGATAGACACNTGCTCCACAATTGTTATCTATAATNGTAATAGAGGAAAAATTGTTAATTTAAACAATCATGCTTGCCTTTTTAAAAAGATATAATCCATTTTAAAAGGGTAGAATTTTTTCTATGGCTCTCTTCCCCCGACTGAGATTAATGGAAGAAGATGAAGGGAAAAAAATGGAAATTTCAAAATTCTTGCCAATTATTCTAGACTGCCAAAGAGGAATGTTGGAACATATATTCTACGATTTAGTAGGACATATCAAGAGTCTTTGCATATATAAATAGGAATTCAGAGCCAAGTAGGGTAGGGAATATAGATATGAGACAATCTATACAATGAGAAGAAGAAGAATTGGGTTTGAAAGGGAGAATAAAGTTTCTTTCTCATTCATGAGGGCAGACAGAGTATATAATAACTCCTTCTTTACTGAACACACAGAAACAGTAAAAAAAAATTAATGACTTTAAAATAGTAGAAAAGTAAATATATACAAACTCCTCTTCAAAGGCAACGAGCAGGATTCTCAGCTGAGTGCAAAACAGAAAGATATCCTTAAAAGGAAGAAGCAGAAATTGTCATGCCATATACCATATAGGGAAATGAGAGCAATATACATAGGCCTAAAGAGTGTTACCAATCAGCTATNGGGANATCATCACTACAGACACTAACACAAGTCAATCACAAAAACATGAGCCCAGTCTTCTGCTGTGTGACCCAGATTCTGTACATTGCAAAGGATAAGAAAGCCATTCAGAAGATTTGCTAATTGGGCAATATACAACACAGAGATAGAGAGAAGGGGGGGGGCAGAGAAGAGGATACAGTTGGCTTTGAAAGTCTTTTTAGTGATAATAGCCCTGAGGGTAGTATGTATCAACACAAAAACACAAACCTCACTTCAAAGGAGATAAGAGATAGTTTATTCCAGAGCCAAATATNAGTGACCATGGACTGGGAACACAGATTCAGGTCACCCCAAATTCCGATGTGGTAACAGTTTCATGAAATTTTTATAGTAACAAAACAAAGAAAACCATAAATTAAGGCAATTTCAAATACACAGGTGGAAACATTAAGTAGGTGATTACAGCAGAGCAGAGAAATGTCAGCTATAGGACTGGGATGTTATCTGATGACACGCTCAGCTTTTTGGTTGGTGGAAACTAGGTTTTGTCAAGTTAATAATATTCCAATAGGTTTTATCAGTTGGTCACAATATGTAAGGTCAGACACAGTGGTAGGTGAGGAATAGTTATTTAGAGGGCTAAAGTTAGCCCAAAACAAATTGTAATTAGACTCAAGACCTGCAACATTCTAATTTCTCCACAATTATTGAAGTTTTAATCAGTTAATCAGCCTTGCTGAAGACACAGTGGAAGGAGCAAACTTCTTTCTGGGAACTTTTGTTTACATAGGCTAGACCAAAAGTCCNCTGAGGGCTAGGTAATGGTTCCATCTGTAAGCATTGACTTTGCAAGCCTAAGGACCTGAGTTTCTCCACAGAACCATTTGCAAGCCAGACTGATGGTGTGTGGTGAGATGAGAGGTGGAGACAGGCAGAGCTCTAGAAGCTCTCTGGCTAGCTAGGCTTGCCTGCTTGGTTAAGTTCTGGGTCAATAATCCTGTCTCAAACAAAAGGAGAAAGGTGATGGAGAAATGATACATAAAGTTACCCTGTGACCTACACACACACAGGAGTGTGCGTGCACACATACACACACACACACACACATGCACACACTCACACACGCACACACGCACACGGAGCTGTTTGCATAACAGGAGGAAATAAAAGGGATTACCTAGCAGTTACTACCACTGCCTCCTCTTGTGTTCTGGGGCAAGACTGAGATGGAAGATGAGATAACTGGAGCTCTGCCATCCATGTGAAAGTGGCAAGGGGGGATTCCTGGTGATTAATATCATAAAAGATTTAGGNGCTGACCCTGTCCAGTTGGTTTAGTCTCCTTCTACAGTTCAGTTTTAATGAAAAATGTCTTTCTACTAAGAAGTCTAGTAGATGAGGCCATTATCCATAAGCCAGAAGTTATTTATCAGAGATACTGAGAATAGACAAGAAGTCAACTCTGGCAATTCCCATGTGGGGCCACCAACCCATTCTACTAGAAAGACACAGTAGAATCTGTCTCACACACTCATGCAGGAATGTCTCAGGCTATACATGCCCATGTGACCCAATCCCTATTCAGTTACTTGTATCTTATCAAGCTATCTGTAAACCAAAGCGGATAGTTTCANCATTCATAACAAGCAATAAAAAGGGGCAGTTATAACCACGATCCCTGAGAGCACATTTGTGCCCAGTGGGGAAGCTTGCCATCATCTAATGGAAGTGGAAATATCTATGGGGAGATGNCATAACTCAATTATATTGCATCCACCTATACACAGCCACCTGTTGCATGGCCAAGCATATTTTAGTCAAGACAGGATACAATCTAAGCAAAACACTGAAGGTTGAGGCAAGTGTGATTTGAAATTTTTTTTTNAAATTCGGATAGGCCTACTGGTCAATACACAGGTGCTTAGTGTTAGATTTCTAGGGGCATCGAAAACTTGATTTTCAGTATGTGAATATCTGAAGAAGAAAAATAGTTAGAAATAGTTTGCAAGTTCAAAAGTCCAGGGATAATCACCAGAACTCTGAGGAAACAAACTTCGAGCAAGTCCAGAAAGCACGTATGTCACGAATGATTCAATTGAAAGGTGGTGAAGAGGTCANAAGGAAGAGAAGATCAAAACATGGAACTGAAGATCATCATGGTAAATTAAATAAGCCATGCTTTCTCTCTTGTGAGAGACAAGGGAACAAACAAAAACAGGAAATTAAAAGGGGAAAATGGTGGAAAATAAAAGGGAGTGGGAAAACAGGGAATGAGGAGAAGAAGAAAAACAATGAATAGGGTAAATATAATCAAAGTGTACCACATGCATGTATAGAAATGTCTTAACAAATCTCTTTGTACAATTAATATAAACTGATGAAAATTACTTAAAATGTAAAAACAATATCAAAACAAAGCTCATTTCATTGGCCTCTCTCCTACTCAAGAATTCTCATCACTAGGCCTCATGGCACAGACCTGTAATCTCAGCTACTCCACAAGATGAGGCAAGAGAGTCATAATTTCAAATCCTGCCTTGGTTACAGAGTGAGTTAAAGGCCAGCCTTTTAGTGAGGCTTTGTCTCAAAATTTTTTCAAAAATTTAAAAAGGATGGATATGTAGTTAGTGGTAGAGTGGTACGCCCTAGGTTCAATACCCAGTGCCACAAAACAAACAAACAAACAGACAACAATAAACAAAACTCTTGGTGCTTGGGCCCAATTCAAAGAAAGGTAAATGGCCTACACAAAGTACGGTGGAGGGATATGCATAAGTAATCAAGGTTAGGAACTTAACCTAGGAACAGTGTCAATAAACACAGAGCTTGCACTTTTGCCCACAGTGAGAGTGTAATGTCTCACACCTGATAAGGCCCTTATAAAGATCCTGGGAGCCTGGATCCCTGTCTGTCAAATGAAAGAGGCATTTATGAAGATTGTCAAATGGTCCCTGAGTGAAGGCATATCAATATGCTGTCCTACCATAGCTTCTGGGAGAGAGCTGGAGTCACATGAAGAAGAAAAGTGTCCCATTTCATTATATGGCGACCCATGGCAGGAGAGTGAAGTATATTGTTGGGATTCCCAAGTAAAAGTATCCTGTTGCTAGTATTTGAGGCGGCCAGGACAAGGTGGGGGGCAGATAGTGAAAGCTACCTTCTTTAGAAAAATGACAGAACATCACTAGAATGTAAATGCTGTGGTAGGCCAAAACATGGAGATATAGGACCAAGGACCAGGCAACAGGAGAGTATATTGGACAGGGCTCTCTAGAAAACCAGAGCCAACAGGATTGTCTGTAATAGGAAATGTTCATAATCATGGTGTCTAGTAAATCCCAAGATCTGAAGAATGAGTGGGCTAGTTGGGACCCAGGAGGGCCAGTGGTGTCATTTCTATCCAAAGGCGGGTAGATCGAAACCAGGAAAGCTCATATCTCAATTCAAGTGTAAAGGTAGGAGAAAAATCAATGTCCCAGTTTGAAGATCATCAGACAGGAAGAATTCTCTCCACTTAGGGGAGGATCACTTTTTGTTTTGATCAGGCCTTCAACTGATTAGATGAGCCCCTCATTTTAAAGAGGTCAATCAGCTCACTTGCTCTTCCAACTTAAACATAAAGCATATCCAAAACCACTGTCAGAATAACACCCACAATAATGTACATATGAACCAGTATCTGAGCACTCTGTGGCCAGGCAAACCAACCCATAACATTAGCTGTCACAGTAGGGAAAAAATATCAATTAGCTATCTCCTGTAAACAATTGTGTTAGTTAGGGTTTCTCTTGCTGTGACAAAACACCATGACCAAAAGGCAAGTTGGGGAGGAAAGGGTTTATTTGGCTTACACTTCAGCATTGCTGTTCATCACTGAAGGAAGTCAGGACAGGAACTCAAACAGAACAGGATCCCAGAAGCAGGAGCTGATATAGAGGCCATGGAGGGGAGCTGCTTACTGGCTTGCTTCCCATGCATCACTCAGCCCACCTTCTTATAGAACCTAGGANCACCAGCCCAGGGATGGCACCATTCACTGTGGGCTGGGACCCTCCCGCATTGATCACTGAATGAGAAAATGCCCTACAGCTGGATCTCAAGGAGGCGCTTCCACAGCTGAGGCTCCTTCCTCTGACGACTCTAGCTTGTGTCAGCCAGTACAACAACAAAGCTCAAAACGCCACNGTTCTTTGAAGCATTGTGTTTTTTAGTCAGTCATGTGTGTTAATGATGTGTTCCATAGCTGTGACGGAGTTCCTGACAGAAGCAGCCTAAGTGAGGAAGGGTTTATTTGGACTCTCACAGTTTCCAGGAGCTTCAGGTCATCGTAGCAGGCAGCAACTATCAGAAGTGGTGGTGTGAGTATATCCTCCAATGCTTGCCCAGTGACTTGTGGACTCTAGCTGAGCTTCACCTCCCAAAGATTTCACAGCCTCTCTCAAACCACCAGCTGGAGACCAAATGTTCAAACACATGAGCCTGTGGGAGACATTTTACGTTCCAACTCTAATATCATACCAGGAATTGAAGGATAAAAATGGTTAGATTTCTAGTAAATGTCTTTGAAGAGACTCATTCCATTCTCCTCCTGAAAGAAGTCATGAATAAGTAAAAATCTAATTTTGTGTACATCCCAACCTAGGCTCTAGGCTTCTCAGTCCTTGTTCCATTGGCAAGGCATAAAGAAACACCATACTAACATGGGACACACTGGAATTGTCATGATATGGGTTGGCCAATGTCAAGCAATCTTAGGAGGTCATAGCCATGCCAGCCACACCTTGAGTGAAACCTGCTTGTGTGACAACAGTTCATCAAACAGTAGCTTTCAACAACTTTTCTTGAAAATGACAGCAATTGATGCTCTGGGGAAAATCAAGAATGAATTAATAGTGTTCTTTCTGTGTGGTTCCCAACCCCAAGGATGCCACTGTTGAGAAGAGACATGACACTGTGAACATGGGATAAAACAAAAACACATAGGCCAACATCATAGACAGAAACAATATTGCCTTCATGAGAGGTCAGGATTCATGAGGATGAGAGATTGAAACACAGATTGCTATTCCTTGCCTGCACGTCAGAGGCACCACGGTGTCTCATTATGAATTAAAGACTTCTAGATGCTCTGCACTTCTCACGCCAAGGGATAAAGGAAATCAGCTAATAGAGAAAACCATGTGAAAGGTGAAGGAGAGAGCTGCCTTTTCCAGCTGAGATGCTGGGCCAGAGGTCCTCTCTGGTGGCTCTATCAAGATCTATACATAACTCCCCTCCCGTGTGTGTGTGTGTGTGTGTGTGTGTGTGTGTCTGTCTGTCCATCTGTTCGTCTGTCTGTCTGTCTGACTGTGTATGCTTGTGTGCACATGTGTATACAGGTTTCCATGCACATGTGCATGTTCCTGTTTGTGTACGTCTGTGTGTGGAGGCTAGAAAACAATCTTGGTGTTGCTTCTCATGTGTCTTACACCCTTTTTCTAGAGTCAGGGATGCTCACTGAAGTGGAGCTCTCCAAGTAAGCTACCTGGCTAGCCAGTAAGCCCCAAGGATCTGCCTATCTCTGCCTCTGGGATTACAAGCACATGACACTGCTGCCACCACCACCACTGTTTTTCTTTTCCTTTTTTTTTTCTTTTTTCTTGTGGGTTCTGGTGCCTGAACTCAGGTCCTTATACTTTCAAGACAAGCTGTTTGCCAACTGGGCCATCTCTCCGGCCCTGTATAACTCTCTGATTGAGCAGCAAGCTTCAGTGATCATAATGGTGACAATTACCACTGTTATCATTGCTTTATTGTAGTNTTTGAAAATCTTTGAACTTAGAGCGTAAGATAGACAGCCTCCAAAGGGAGCAGCTTGAGGAAGAGGAAAGTTTTGGTATGGATATCACCCACTGTCTTTAAGAGTATAATGNAGGTTTGCCATGTTGCTTTTAGAATGGATAATTTGTTTACAGAATTCTGGAAAGAAACTGGATGGATGACAATCTTAAGATGAACAGGGGACCATCATGTTACCTAGGATTCATTATAGAAGTCAGTCTTCAAGATGACTCCAGTGATCCTAGCCCTCTGATCCCTTGTGTCATGCATACTGTCTCATCCTGGACAGAGCTGTCTTATGTGATCATGTGTCATATCCAAGGCTAGGTAATAGAAGACACTGCTATCTCTTAGGTGAGGGAAGATAGCTGCCACCTCATGAGGACACTCATTCTGCCACATGGAGAAGTTAATGTGCAAACAAACAGAATCTCTGCCATCAGAACCAGCTTCCCAGCTGTGGCTATCACATCTTGGCAGTGGATCCTCCAGTCCTAACTAAGTTCAGATGACTGTAACTTCATGAGGATCCTTAAGAACATACCAGCCAAACTGCTCCCAACTTCCTGGCCCACAGAATCTTTGAAATATTAAAACATGAGTTATCAGCAGCTATAGTTATCTACACAAGACTTGTGCAAAATCAAACCCGTCAATTTTCCAGCANATTGGGGGAGGAGTTTACAAATCCCCCCTNCAGCTGAGGAGCTATTGACAATTGATAGCCACTAGGAAAGGGAGAGACATTTTTCTTTAAGGATAGGTCTCTTTAAGATCCCTGGTAGGTTGACAAAAATGCTCTAGTTGATGTCCCTATGCCCATGCACTATTTGGGCTTAGTGGAATATATATAGTTTTTAAAAAGTTTAGGAGTGGTTTTGGGGAGATAAGGAGGGAATTGGAAGGAGAAGTAGGGGAGAATATGATTGAAATACATTGTGTACATGTATGAAATTCTCAAAGGATAATTTTGAAATATTATATATGCATCAAAAACCATGTGGATTGTTANTTTAAACTGTGAAGTTTTCAGCCATGTTGCTACACAGCAGTAGATAACTAAACTAGCAAAGACAGAAAGCAAGTCACTTACAAGCAAAACATACAAGATGTGTGAAGTGTAGCTGATGAGTGAGGAAGTGGCTTGTGAGTTGTAGGGAGACCGCACCAGGCATGCTGGTTATAAGTAAGAAAGCAGTGATCTGCAAGGCATGCTAATGAAATAGGGAGCAAGCAGAATGTCAGGTGAAACAAATGTGGAGAAGATAAACCATGGTCCTATCACCTCCGGAATGAAATCTTTGTCACCCCCCAAATCAGCTACCCATTGTGGACATCCATATGGCCTCATTTGGGCCCAACATATGCTCTGTAAAAGAAATTGACGTAACATCCCTGAATGTCAGGAAGGCAAATTGGCAAGCAATAGCTGTCTAATCATGCTTTTTCTNACAATAATGACCTTCCTGTCAGAGATCAAACATGTGCTTTGGTCAGGGGACCTTCTGTGCTTAGGCTTTCTTGCATCAGCAGAGAGAGAGGATGCAGTAGACAGGAGGGAGATGGATGAATTTGTGGAGCCTGGGATTCAAGAATTGTGGTCCCTCTACCTGTAGCTTGTATCTTCCTAAGTGAGGTAACCTACCCACCCCTCTCTTCTTGTCCATTCTGTGTGTCATAAACAGATGTGGTGAACTGAGCTCCAAGTACTTTGATTTGGTCTCTGAGCCATTCTCTTCTAAAACACCAGANGTCACTTGCTGAGTATAGAACTTACAAGCTACCTACCATTGCATGTGACAGGGACCTTAGGAAAGTCACATTACTACTCTGAGTATCAGGTTTCCCCTTTAAAAGAAAAATGTGCCTTAATGGCTGAGTGCTCAAGAGATGTGTAGAATATACCGGGTACTCATGAGAAGGAACAATTATGTGCCAGGCACAAGCCAGGCAGTTATCCCAAAATTGTGTTTCCCTGCCGTTGTGTTACCCTGGACCTGTCAATGACCTTGGCTACCTACCTATTAAAAGTTATATACCCACCTTCCAGAATTCCTATGAACAAATAACATTTCTGAAAGCGTCTCCCAGACAATCTGGTGCATGACCAATGCCAGGCAATAGTTCATTTTCAATTCCTATTTTCCTTCCCCTACAAACACCCGAGCAGCTGCCTTTGTAGTATTATTTCCAAAATGTAGGCAGTCCCTCCATTCCCTCCAAGTCGGGGCACCCCCTCATCAACTCCCAACTTCCAATTGCTTTAAAGGTTAGAGCTTTGCTCCTTTAATGGGGAATTGCCGCTCACCCCGCAGGGGGAAACCAAATGACTTAAATTCACCCTAAGACGCAAATGACTTACNATAGAGCCTTGCTCAGAGAGGAAGGTTTTATTGGGAGAGGGAGGAGGGAGCGAAAGACAGTGTTCAGAAAAAGGGCACCCAGAGGCAGAAGGAGAAAGGGCTCCACAGGAAAACCTTGATGCAAAACCGAATCTGGATANTTGGAGGCCCCAGGATCTGTCCAGGACTGACCCAAGTAGCTTACTGTCTTGGAAATACCTGCCATCTTGGAAGCCTCTCTTGGGGAGTCTCTACCCCAGGANGCTGTCTTCTTCCTGAAGATGGAAGCCCTCAAGGGTTGAGAGGTCAACAAGCAAGTCTGAAGCTTGTAGCTGGGCCTGGTGGTGCAAACCTGTAATCCCAACACCTAGAATTGCTTCAACTTCAAAGTCAGGCTAGGTCGTAGAGCGTGACTCAAAAAAAA
>LZPO01044865.1:0-13713 GCA_001675575.1 Neotoma lepida | reverse complement strand
ATGGTTACTAAGGGAAGAAGAATCATTTTGGGGAGGCGGGGATATGGCTCATGGCAGGTTGTTCGTGCCCCTGTGGATGGCTCTATGCCAATGCAGATACCGTACTAACTGAACTAACTAGATTGACAAAACAGGATATGAAGTTGGGAGTGAAATGTGAAATAAGAGGGAGTAGAGGGTAGATATGATCGAATTATATTGCATGAATTAAATTGCATACATCCATGAAATTCTCGAAGGATAAACAGAAATATATGAAATATTTTTGGAGTCACTTGTTTGCATATCATCTGTCTCCCTCCCCTGGAGACCATCAGTCCACTGTGGGAGGCTTTATTCCTCATTGCTGCAGCCCCAGTCTACAAAACAGGACGAGCACAGAGTGAGTTCTCATTAAATAACTGTATCCTCACTTGTGGCCTGAAGTCCTCTTATTGGAGATTTATTAACTGAGTTTTCAAAGACTTCAAAGTTATTAAAATGCAGACATTCCTAGAATAGCACTTTAAGCCTTAATAATAATTCCTAGCTAATAAATTTTGAGAGTGGGAAACTCTGCCATTATATTACAAAGCATAGATACCGTCTAGAATTATGTCTGTGATGAAAACATTCAGGGGAGGAGGGCCTGAAATAAAAGCGTTAGGAAGAGGAAGGAGATGATGAGTTAGGCCTGAAGCCAGCCTCCTTTTCATTTTGTTCTACTTGGTCATCCTACCTTCGAGTCATAATCAACTCTTTTGCTGTCTAAATCTACCACCGTCAAAACCTGTGCCAGCTCTGAGAGAAGGAACCTTCCCTCTCCACTCTCACCATCAGTACTGAGACTGATAATCCATTGAGTCTTTAATGCNAGTGACTAACTGGCCCGGCTTCTCTGTCATCCATGTTTCCTGCCCCGCCAAGTCAGCTTCCTAACATGCAATCTTATGTCATAATAGTCTCTCCTTTTCTGTCATTTTATGCACGCAAATGAATATGACTAGTCCTGTCCAGAAGTGTGCACAAGTGATGATTGTCCCATGGCTGTTGTTTCTCGGCATGAACAATTTATCCTGGATGTGAGTTCTTCCTGAGATCTTTTTCTCTGGTCTCTGNGACTATCAGCATTTGNGATTAGCTTGAGTGCATGTGAGAGTTTGATGAAGGAGGTGGTTTCATGTGATTGGCTGTTTTATATTTCAAAGCTAGGTAGGCTCTCAGGGAAATTATTTGCTGCCTCTATCAATTAACTAGCCCTCGATGGACAGTGGCCCCAGGATCAAGCCTCCAATTTCCAGCTCACCAACACAGAAAAAAAAAAGCAAAATACAGTATGTGATGGTGACATCTGTGGATGAAAACAAGTGAGAAAAATGATTTTGTCCTCAGATACAAGCCATAAGGGACAGCGGCTTCTGCCCAAGACAAGAGACAAAAACAAAACTTAGAGAAAAGCAATGCCTCCCCTGGAGCACAGGAAGCAGAAAAGAAGCATTTACTGGGGAAGAACCACACTTGGGTTAAGGCCAGAGGGTAGAGACCTTAGAAATCTGGCAAAAAATGTGGGACGTCAGGGTTGGTTGATAGCTTCAGCGTGAACAACAGGAAAGACTGGATAAGTAACAGGAGTGAGAAGGCAGTGCACGGAGGTTGGTGAGAAGGTGGAAGACAGTGGGGAGAGAGGGTGGCAGGGACAAAGGAAACAAAGGGCAGGAACCAGGCTGGGGAGGGTGTCCTGGAATATATATATGTGTGTGTGTGTGTGTGTGTGTGTGTGTGTATGTGTGTATATGTGTGTGTATACATATACTCAATAACTCAGGAAGCCTGACTGAACAAGTATTTGTGGAGAGTGTTCTCAGCCTGGTGCTATGTTGCCGTGAAGTTCTTGTACTTTTCAACAGAACTTCTGCCCAGGAGCTATAGAAAGGATGACGACCTTTGAATGACATTCCTAATAGAAAGACCAAAGTTCGGGGGGCCTTCGGAGAGTTAAGGCTCACCTGTGTAAATGGAGAAGTCTGGAATATTTAGAGAACTACTGTGACTTTTCTCCACAGAGAAAGGATGAGCTAAATCTTTGGTGCATCCCAGTAGAGTCCTTGTGACCCGTATACATCTCATGGCCCTGATTTTAAATCTGTCACTGCACCAACAGACAAAATGAGCACTTAGGACTTCAAGATATAGGAGACTGAGGACATGGCCATAAGAGAAAGTTGACTGGGATCACTTCTAAGATACCTAGATTTTAAACCCAGGGAGTCCACACTAGGGAATAAAGGGCTGGGTGGCGCTTCCTTTTAACTGGAGAACTCACTCATTGCTCAACTTTCTCAATCCTACTNTGCAGAAAGCCTCAAGTTTGGACTTTTCNCACACTCAGAACCTTCCTCCCAAAGGTCCTTTCTGTTTCTGTGCATCACTCATGAGATGGTGAATCTCCATTGTCAACTTGACTGTGTTTAGAATAACCTAGAACCTCTGTGTTTGTGAGGATGCTTTAAGAAAGGTTTAACTGAGGAGGAAAGACCAACCCTGAATGTGGGTGGTATCATCCCCTAGGCTGGAGTCCTGGACACATTAAAAAATGAAGTAAAAAGAAAGAGAGGTGAGTACCAACATCCACTTTTTCCTGCTTCCTGATTGTGGATGNAATGTGACCAGCCACCTCATACTCCTGCCACCGTGCCTTTCCTGACGCAATAGCTGGTGTCTTCTCAAAGAGTGAGCTGAAACATAACCTTCTTGCCTTAAAAGTTGCTTCTTGTCAGAAACTTAGTCAGAGCAACTGTAAAGAAACGAATACAACCCCCTTGCTAATGCTGACCTCGACCATTAGCTGCCTTTCCTACCCCCTCCCACAGTTCTGACTTCATGCTTACACTATATGGCGGCTTCTTAATGTGTAATTCATTCATTTGTTGACTCTGGAGCACTTTTCAAGCATTAGGCCCTGTGCTCAATTCTGACAGCCCCTGATCTCCATCCTCTACTCTCATCTTCAGTTAACCTAGATTCATGAAGGAGTCAGCAATTTGAACAGGACCAGACTGAGTCCTGGGTGTAGCACAGAAGGGAAGAAATACTCATTTTGATACTGGATTGGGAGGAGTTTGCAAGCTATGGAGAAGAACNTGACTTACAAAAGCCTTTATTNTGCAAAGATGTTGGGCATTGGGTGAGAAGAATGGAGTTCAAATCCCAGATACTAGGCCAAATCTGGAGGCAAAAGCAGGCAGACCTCTGAGTTCCAGGACAGACTAGTCCACATATCAAGTTGCAGGCCAGCCAGGGATATATAATGAGAACTTGGATGATAATTATGATGATGATGATGGTGGTGGTGGTGATGATGATGGTGATGATGGTGGTGATGATGATGGTGATGATGGTGGTGGTGATGATGATGATGGTGATGATGATGGTGATGATGATGATGATGATGATGGTGATGATGATGGTGATGATGATGATGATGATGATGGTGATGATGATGATGGTGATGATGATGATGATGATGATGGTGATGATGATGATGGTGATGATGATGATGATGATGATGGTGATGATGATGATGATAGTTTTTTTTTAAAGCTTTTGGGTGAGTTACTTCTTCCTCTGGGATCTTCTTCTGAACTGAAAATGAGAATAACAATAATCTACCCCCAATGTTGATGTGGAGATCACATGAATGTCTGTGGAAGTGCTTTATAGACTATAAAGAGGGACAAAGATTGCCATTACCTACAGGTACTGATAAGTTTCTAATTAACTACAGGTTTAAAAAATGTGCCTCCCCCAGCTCCATTCCTAGAGGCTCAGCTGTCAGAGTAGAAATGCTCCCCTTTATTGAGACATAGAGAACCAAATAGGCTGGCTTCTGAAGGCTCTGTAGAAACAGTCTTTCCTGGAGGGAGGTCGCTCTTAGTCACACATTTTCCCACTCCTCACTTCAAATTCTAGCCATTCTGTAGGCATCCACAGGTATAGGGAGTTCACAGCTGCCTAGGATGATCACACCTACTTAATCAGGGCCTCTAACTTCCAGAGAAGGCTCTCAGC
Organism: Neotoma lepida; assembly: GCA_001675575.1. Classification (NCBI taxonomy): domain Eukaryota; kingdom Metazoa; phylum Chordata; class Mammalia; order Rodentia; family Cricetidae; genus Neotoma; species Neotoma lepida. The sequence continues at coordinate 9,666 of LZPO01044865.1, read as the reverse complement.
AGAAGGCCCTGTCCCGGCTAGCAGAGCTGAGTGGCTGTTCAGATAATGGCCTGCACAGCTGTGCCGTGGCAGATCTCTCCCCAATTACAGTAGCATTAGGGAAGTTATCGGAAAGGCTGTTCTCCCACCATTGAGTAGTAAATGCTTTGCTAATTTGCCTGATGATCCATTTATGATGGTTGCTCACTGATCCCCTTCTACAACTTACCTTTAATGGCCTGTCTGTTAGGACAGGCCGGTCTTCTCCAATGAACCAACTNTATTTTATTATGGCTTATTATGGTATTTCGTTCAGGGAGTGCCTGCAAATGAGAAAGTGGCCCACAAAACTCTGTCATCATGGGCATAATGATTGCCAAAGCACTTAGAAAGAAAGAAAAACAAATACTAATCTTTGCTAATTGAAACAGTAAAATATGCACAGTTCAGAATTAGTCCATGTAGAATTCTTAAAAGAGAAAAAAGAACCTTATATCTGTGTGTGCACACACACACGCAAACACACACATACATGCACACACATACATTATGCACACACATGCACGCGTGCACACACACACACACACACACACATGCTTCTGAACCTTTGGCTATAAATATGCAGGATTCTTTCATTCAGTTAATTGTCTCCAGCAAGCTTGTGTGTGTGTGTGTGTGTGTGTGTGTGTGTGTGTGTGTGTGAAGCTCCACACACTGATTATTTTCCGTATTTTGGGTGAAAGATTATTCTATAATTAAATCCATTTCCCTTGTGGGGATTAGCTTCTCTTGTTTGAGTCTCTTGTGTGCTCTTTGAGGAAAGATATGTGGAAGGAGGGTTGGGTTTTGTTTGCATTTGAGCCTACAACTGTTCCACTCTCTCTTTTCTCTTTATTTTCTCCCTCAGGTTCTCCCAGCCTCTGGCCACAGTCATAAAACACAAACAAATCAAGGAGTCTCACAACAGTTTTGCTCAACACAGAGCAAATTGCAGGGAAGAGTTGCCATCCAGAAGAGAAGCCAACTGGTGAGTAAGCAAATCATCATGTAATTGATTTTTTTCTCTCTTGTAAAGATAAACTAACTGCTGCTGGATTCTGCAGGCTCCACTTCCTCCTCTGAATCAGAAAAAACCACATACTAAGATGAAGGAAGTGGATGGACCTGAATTTTTNTAGCTGACTTGGGAGTCACTTATTTAAGAGCCTAAGAATCAGACACCTTTCTGTTTAATCTTGTACTGGCTGCTTTTCTTGTGGCTNGGAGTGAGTACCTGGCCAAGGCAACTTAAGGAAGAATTTATTTTAGCTCATGGCTTGAAGGGATACAGTCCATCATGGCAGGAGGGCATGTTAGCATGCCATGGTGGTTCCATGGGAGCACATGCCAAGACCTCCATACTTCCTCACAGCTCAGCAGAACAGCAAGCAGAGGGGAGACTGGAAAGAAGGTGGGGCTATAAAGGTCCACCTCCTGGACACCCCTTTCCTCCAGCCACCTCCAGGGGTTCTGCAGCATCCCACAACAGTGCCAGCAACTGAGAAGCAAGAGTGTAACACCTGAACCTGCTGGGGACATTTTCTTGCCAATCCATGACACTTCAGTTCATTTCAAATCCTACCTTTCCAGTAAGGGAATTCCATGGGAAGAATAAGCCCAGGGAATCCAATCTCTTCTGCTGATGATTGCTAACAGCTCTGGACAAAGGGTTAAAATGAGGATTTCCCGCCACCATTCTGTCCCCCCATAACATTGTACAGCAGCAAAAATATCCTTCATAACTGAAACTGAGGGGTGAGGAGATGGCTCAGCTAGTGGAATACTTGCCTTGCAAGCATGAGGACCTGAGTTTAATCCCCAGAATCTACAATAAAATAAAAAGCCAGGCATAATGGTATGCACTTGTAATCCTAGCTCTGAGAAAGAGGGCAGAAACTGGCAGATTCCTGGGGCTCACTGCATAGATAACTTGGCCTATTGGGTGAGTTGTAGGCCAGTGAGAGATCTTGTCTCAAAAAACAAGATGGAAGGACACCAGATATTATCCCCTGGTCTACACACACACACACACACACACACACACACACACACACACATCCAACACATGCAAGTGTACCTGCACATGCATGAGCACAAACACATGAAGACATGCAAACATGCATGCTAAGTAAATAAATAAGAGGTATAGATAGCTTCCAATCCAAGGAAAAATGGGGGGTTCACAACCAGCAGGCTTGTTCTAAAGAGATTGCCAAAGGAATCACTGAAGGGAGACAGCACCAGAGAGAAAGCACATCTTACATGAATAAGGCCAACAAAAATGACTGTTTCCACAAGTGGATGGAGAGTCAACTGTCTTTAGGGTTATGGACCCTCATAGGTTGATCATGCTCCGGTCAATGGCTCCACGTCCATGTGTATACAGCAGCACTAATTAGTTCAGTGGGTGATTAAATACAAGGAACATGAAATTGAGAGGGAGATGAAGGGGAGGGGATCCGTGAGGAGTTGAGAAGTTAGAGGGAAAGAGGTAAATATCAAAATACATCATATGCACGTGTGAAATTCTCAAAGAGTAAATAAGAAACAAAAATGACTAGTTCTTCCTCACAGCTTTCGAAATGTGTGCCTGTCAAAAGAAAAAAATCACCACCCTGTCTGGTGGTGTCTTCAATTTATGTAGAGCTGATATACATATCTATAACATTAAGGAGGGTAGATTCAGAGACCAAGGCGTCTCTGAACTTTCTCCATTTTATTAAAACTTAAGTGATAAGAATCTTAGTTCTAGCTAGGTCATAAAAGCTCAAATATGCATATTCTAACTTGAAATAGTNCATTTGTATCAATAATTCTATAACATCAATCATAATCCATATCGATAATTATATTAACGTAACTATTGAAAGATAGAGATAGGTGAGATTTCCTTTAAAAACTTGCCTTAATAATGAATAATAAGACTACATGATATATATGGGGGACAGTATGGGGGAAATACTGTATATTCTGGAAAGCTTTCTGATCCATACTATCTTCATAAGTTATAGGAGAATAACAGTACCTACACTTACGGCTGTTATGCAGCTAACATGGGATGTTATCATTAAATGCCATATAGTAAATACTCAACAGACTACATAAACTGTCCACTAATGATTAGTAACAGCTATCTAGACAACTTACAGTATTTCCAAGTCATTACTCTTTGAACTCCACATTCTCATCTTTGAGAACAATATGATTGGTAAGGTAGAATCACAAAAGAATAAAGATATGTCTCTCCCCAAAGCCTGGTTTCTCTTGTGCCACTCAGAATGTGACCCCAAATTGCTATACATTTTATCTTACATATGACTGGCTATTTATAATGTCTTCAACATTAGGAATTAGTAAAATGCTATGGATTCAGGCCCTGTTAACACATCTTCCATTGACTTCATATATGTCTTTATTTAGACTGACTCCTTCTACCTTCTCTGAAATGACCCTTACTTGCTATAGCATAGAAAACTATGTGACTTCCCAAAGGTATGTTTGAATTTAACAAAGTTGAATGTCAGTGAGAATCCAAGCCCTCAAGCTCTGCCCTTGATGATTAATGTGATGAGACACCCACTAATGAACAGGCATCTTCCACAGGAAGGTGCAACACTGACTCAGTCTGTGCGTGAAGGTTGGCTCCTGGCAATCTGGCAGAGCAGAGGCAGAGACTAGGTGTACATTTATGAAGTAGCGTTACCAATGTGCTNGAGAGGACACAGACCTTGATATCTATCAGTAGTTGTCAAATTTCCTCAGTGAATATCATGCCGGAGTCACAAACACAGAGACGATCATCTCAACAAATATATATCGAGAACTAACCATACTCAGAACCCAGAGTCAAGAACAGAGAGGTGAGATGTATACGGAAGTCAGATCAACAGGACTTCCAGCCTTAGGTGGCACAGTGTGACCAAGGAGGCAACGGGTCGACAGATCATTTTGGTCACATGTGGCTACTGCTTCACCCATTCTCACGAGAGGCCTTGATACCCAGAGATTAGGTTCCCACAAACTCCAAACAGCCCAGAGATCAGCTTAGTGAATCCCCAATCTGGAAAGGCCTTCTGGTTTACTGACAACACCTCACACACACAGAGGTTTGGGAGTCGGATTCTTCCTGGTGTTGTTTGCAGTGTCACTTACCATTTATGTCGCCTGTCATATGAGCCATTATAATATTTGCTTAAGTATTTAAATCAAGCCCTTTACTTAAAGCCATTGGTGGCTGAGCTTTAATTAAAGTGTATTTGCATACATTAATATCACCCAGCTTCCCTACATTTTCACTGTATTTTTGCATTCAAAACATGACATTTCAATAACAATAGTTGTCAGTGCCTCAGCTCTTATTTATGCCACAATTACAGGTCCTGCTAATTACAGCCCTGCTGGCTTCTCCAGCCTTATGACAAGGGTCTGTTTGCAGCCACTGCTTTAAAGCCCTTCAGTGTGTATGTTGCAGCCTTTAAAGAGAACCTCCCCCATGCCACAAACAGTGTCAAGATGCCGAGCTCCCCTCAGCTCCACCTCTACAATGTTCTGGACTTGAGAATTCAAGAGGAGCAAACAGTGTTTTGTTTTTTTTGTTGTTGTTGTTTTTTGTTGTTGTTGTTATTGTTGTTTTGTTGTATTAGAGTCTCTGGGACCTGTCAGCTTCCTGCCAAACCCCTAGGATTAAAGTGAAAACCAATGTGAACCCTGATCCAGCCTGGAATCTTCTAGAAGGTTAAGTAGTCAAGAGGGAGAAAGTGGTTTTCATATAAAGATGCAGACGTCCTTCATCTCCAGCCATACAAGGTTTCCATCTCTTAAGAATGGAGGGTGTTATTGGGAGTGCCTAGCAGCTGGTTATCTAGTGTTACCATGAAAGGTTTGACCATCGACTGAATCCCTCCTCTACTTCAGGATAGGGTCGAAGTGGTCTACTCCTAGACAAGCCCCTCTTCTACTAGCTAGGTTGGAGCACTAACTACTCATCTTTATTTTGCTTTCCCTCTGTCCAACTTGACTGAATTCTTGAGGGAAGGGACAGCACAGTCTTGTTTCTCTTTCTGTTGCCTACCACATACAGCCTCACAATAACACTTCTGAAAAAAAAAAATCTGATTGGGGTTTCTTAAGTTTCTGTCCAAATATAAATAACATAAAAAAGGAAAACATGATTCCAGACCTCCAGGGTCTGAACTGGAGTCAACCATGGGTTAAGATATTGATTATGGTCATGCTGCTACCTGGGTTAAGATATTGATTATGGTCATGCTGCTACCTGTCTGTTCTCCTCAGTAGACAAGCCAGGTAGCTAGCCCAGGTACCATAGAGACTGCAGGGTATGTGGGATCCTGCTCTGCACCAGCAGCCTGCCAGTCAGACCCTGAACTTGCCCTCTCCGTGACTCCTGGGCAATGCTCTGAGATCAGAAAAACAAGTGGCTTCTGGTGTCCCAAAACTCAGAAGACAGCCAAAGAAAGGAGATTCCAAGCACGCTCTGCAGACCATAGCAATTTTCTGGACCACATAGTGAAGCCAAGAAGCCTGAAAAAGTCTGCTTGCGCCTGACATTTCCAAAGCCAGAGGCCAGAACAATAAACAACGCACTCAGCAGGCAGAGAGCTGGTCTGATTGGGGTTTCTTGAGTTCCTGTCCAAATATTCTTCCACAAGCCCCAGTTGACAGATAATCTGTTTGTGTACTGTGAGCCCTGGAGCTGTCCGCAACCTCTGGGAGCCATGCAGAGATTCCTGGATAACAAGGGGACAGTAAATGTCTCTACAGGACTGACAGCAACAATGAAAGATACTGGAAGCCAGAAACTGCTTATAAACAAATTGGAATAAAGCCTGAGAGGGGAGGGGTATGCAGTAGAGGGCTGAAGGAGCTTGCATTTGAGCTCATGGCCCTGGACAGCAAGTGAGACTGTCACCTCTGTTTAGCAGCCACTATTAAGCCATGGCTGTATACTGCCTCCTCTGCAAGCTTTTCTATCTCCACGCACAACAATTCAAATGGAAAACTCTGTTGAACACAGATTCTATGCCAAATACCATACTGGGTTCTGGAGACACAAAGATGAATGAGACTCAAAGTTTGCAATATGAGACTTTGCCATCTACCGGGAGAAACACATAGTTCATTTTCTGGAGTGGTAATTGACGATTTTGGAGTATACAGCATGGTGTTCAAGGAGCAGAAAAGGGGATAATTGGATCCAGGGAAGCCTTCCTGGACAAGGAAGCAACTGAACGGGGTCCAGGAATAAATAAATCCTATGCAGGTGAAGAGACCGGAAACGTGTGTGAGGCTGCACAACCAACTTTTAAACGTGTAAGGCCCTATGTGTGTGAGAGAGAAGCTGATGGCTTAGTATGCCCAGATGTATTGTGTGAGGTAAAAATCCACAAACATGAAGCTGATGGATGGGGAAAAGCCAGGCCAGCGAATGGTCATGCAGGGCTGTTTGGGCTAAGGAGAGGCTCTTACAGCTCTTCCTGTAGAGAGTGCGCTCTCTAACAGGTTTGTAGGGGGGGGAGTGACATGAGAAAGCAGATGTTACAGAAAGATCTGGACTGTAATGTGGAAGAGGGGCACTTGAAAGACAAGCCTGGAGGAAAAAGACCAGTTGGGACTTGTCACTAGAGCCCAGGAGAGAACAGGGTTACAGGGCAGAGAACATCAGTGGGTGGAAGAGATATTAGAAGGCAGACATGGCAGACTCGGCCATGGCCACGAGGCTCGGAGGCAACAAAGAAGCACTAAGAACAACGTAGGGAGGGATTGCTGCCCTGTGGAGGAAAGGCAGTGCCACTGACTGAGACGGTGACAGTGATGATGACTGTCAGCAGCTTGCTGTGCGCCAGACATTACTGCAAGTACTTGACAGGAGGCACCTTAAGGGAGGAAGGGCTTAGTTCAGCTCCTGGTTTGAAGGGACATAGTCCATCAGAACAAGGAAAGCATGGCGGCAGGTGGCTGTGGCAAAGGGAGCATACTTACATATGGGCAGAACAGAAAGCAAAGCAAAGGCTAGAAGAAGGGCAAGGCTGTAAACCTCAAGACCTTCTCCTAGTGACCCACTTCCTCCCACTCGGCAATACCCCTGAAAGGTTCTTTAACTCCCAAAACAGCTCCACTATTTAGGGTCCAAATATTCAAAACAGGAGCCTGTAAAGGACATTACACATTCATGTCACATGGGTTAGTTCATTTAATATTTACAGCAAGCCTGACAGACAAGACTATTACTTTGCTTTACAAAATGAGCAGTGTACCACACAAAATTGTCACACAATTACTGCAGCCACTGAGTCTCTAAATCGCCCCACATGAGGATGGAGGAAGTTGGATTCCACATCTGCTCACTCTCACATTTTCATCCAGTTGCTGTGGCAGATAGGGTGCACTCTAGCAACCAGACAAAGCCAGCAGGACTGTGCCTGGAGAGGCAGCAGAAGTCCTTCTGGAATGTAAGCAAGTACCAGGTGATGTGGGTGAGGCTTTGAGAGCAGTTGGTGAGGAGTGCAGTAAGTATCTCTGGAATGCATCACCATCTGCTTTACGGGGTGCATGGCCACTTCCACCCATCTAAGCAACGGAGAGCAGGGACCGTGAGCAACAGCACATACAGATGTCCCTAGAACAGCCAGTAGATGCTCAAAACCTGGTCAAAGAGCATCACTGACCTTCTAGAGATTGAGCTTTGGGTTAAGTTCCTATTGTACTAGTGATGGCAGAGGGCTGGAGGGAGTGGAGGACAAAGAAAGAAAAAGGTTAGAGGAGCTTTTCTTCCTTTAAAAACATTTGTAGAGAGAATATTATTCAATCCAAGGCCTTGGTCGGGGGGTCTTCTCAATACAAGGATTGTGACCCCCTTGTGGAGGATCTGGTCTAGATGTGGGACAGTGGGTGCCTTGTCTGAGACTCCACAACCTATTCTGCCATCGGCAAATTCTGCCCACGAAACCTCACTCCAAACACATTCATGTAGACATCACTTGAGATCCCAGCTTCAGGACCAAATTCCGATCACCTTCTCCAAAGCAGAAGATGCAGGGATCATCACAGTCCAAGGTCAAGGAAAGAACTGCAGGCCCTCTTTCCTGATGGTTGGTGCGGCAGCAATGGTGAGACGACAGTACACTGAAATGCTAATTACAGGCTTACAGGTAATTAAGGTTTAGAGGGATTGAAAAAGGTGCTTTAGGACAAGATCTGCCAATTAAGATAGAACTTACAGATTAAAACTGGGAGCTTGTTTTTAAAACCATTCACAATTGTTTTCCAAAGACATATGAAATGATTCAAGGCAGGCTGACTTGATATAGAAAAGTGGGAAGTACATCTTAGATAGAAGGATGGCTTAAAGGCTCAGAGTCAATCACCCTGCTGTTAGGTAAACTGTGCAGGGCTGCCCACTTTCAATGCCCCAGATTTCCAATAGAGCCCCCCTGTAAAGACACAGGGAAGGCTTGGCTGAGAATAACTCAACCAGTACAGTAGAATGTGCTACATCAAACTTCTTAGTTTCCTCTAAGCCAGAGGTTCTAGTAAACAGTGAAGGTGAAGATCAAGCCAGATGTTGGGCTCCTAAGGTCATTGTTACCACATCTCCCACTAATCTCCCAGTCCAAGTAAAGTTTCTTATAAAGTTTTGCTCACACCCTATCTCTCATGTTCTCTTTCTCATTCACACTCTACCATAGAGCTTTGGAGTCAAGCATCCTGAGTCTGAAACCATGGGATTATCTTACCTAATAGTAACACAGGATTTTCAGCCCATTGGCCTTTCTAAGCCTCCTAGGCAAAAAAGGGGGGGCAGGGGGAACATAGGGACACGGGGAAGCTTGCTGCAAGCCACACTATATCCAGGCTTCATTTCAGACAGGCTCAGACTTTGCATAGAGCCAAATCCCTTAGCCCTCTTGAAGCTTGATATGACCAAATGAATCATTTCTGGCTAGTGAGACAGCACTGATAAATATTGTAAACAACTTCCAGAGAGGTTTTTAAAAAGCTACTTTGGTAGGAAATGATCCTCTCTTCTCTCTCCTTCCTCTTGCAGTTCAAAACTACAGTGTCTTGACCAGACCTTTGTGTCCACTGTGAACTACAAGAGGAACAGAAGAACAGAAGATGAAAATATCAGAAAGATGGAGTTAGTGTGGTCCTGATGAGTCTGAAGATGTGCCGCACTAATGCTGGGCTGCCTTGCTCTGAGCTTCCTACCTGTGAGAGAATAAACTTTTATATGCCTAGCTACTGCTATTTGGAGCTTTGTGTTATAAACAGTCAAAATTTTCTTGGAATAAGAAGGTCATAACATCTCATGGAATTTTCGCCAGTCAAAGCATATACCTAATAGTTTAGTATAGCCTGGCTTATGAAGTCTTCCACTGAAGGTCATGGTGGTGGCAGTTTTGAGAAGTGGTTTCTCTGGTTTGCTGAAGAAGAGAACGAGGGTTGATTCTCAGATCTGTCCTTTATCAGAATCTTGTACCTCAGTCACTTTGACTTCAGTACTTTGATAGCTCTAGAATTCTGCCTCAAGGACACCACCTGTCTTTGGAGTTCACAGTCCCCAGAACCAGTGGCTGGACTTCCCAGGATGAGACATTGACTAGAGTCTCTCACATCTAAAGACTGTGT
>LZPO01044863.1:28913-41374 GCA_001675575.1 Neotoma lepida | reverse complement strand
AATTCAAATTGGAAATTTCTGTAAAAAGCAAAGAATGTTCTAAGATCTTGGGCCAGCAGGGATTAAAATCAGAGACAGCTAAAAGGATCCTAGTAGCCATGAGAATTACTTTAGGGAAGAAAAAAAATCCTGTGAGGCAAGAGAGCTGGCATCTGGTGAGACAGGATAACAGAGACACATAAATAATCAAAAGGCAGCCACATGAATAGTCTTTGTCTTCAACAAATTTGAATGTAGCCAAAAAGTCTAGGAGCAGTGAGGCTTTGTTGTATGTGGAGTGTGTGTCCATGCCATCTGCTGAAAAGCAGTCTTATGTTTCTGTGACTTCACTTCACTTTCCGGTCTCAAATCAATTTAACATATAGGCAACTAAACTCCATACATTTTCCTTGGATAGAGGATGCTTGAAAATGATCACCAGCAAGTAGGCATGTCCCAGCAGATTTAAAAAAAAACTGCTAGGAACATTAACAACTTGTCAGAAGTCATTATTTTAGACACTTTACCTTGAATCACATGGATTTTATCTATGGATACATTGAAGATGTCAAAATGAGATTCTTGTCAGAGCCATGGATGCCACCTATGGTAAAGCAGAATTATATAGGGCAGGTGCAAAGAATTACTATAAACATGTAGATATAATAAGATAAAAAGGTAGATTACTGAATCTACTTTTAAAAAAACAACTGCTAGTTTTAAATATTTTATATTGGATTTGATTTTTGTATATTGAATACAAATTTTGTATATTGATACAAATTTGAGATTAATATTTGTTAGAAAATACTGTGCATACACTTCTAATCTTGTTCAAGATATTGTGCCTCTACAGTTCATTTAACAATGTAATGCAAATTGCTAGTCCTCAAAAGTTATTATTACCAACTAATTAGGAAATAAAGTATTGCAAATTAATAGTTACTTATTAAAACCAAAGTTGTAAGTCATATTAGGTATGTTTTCAAGGTCAAACTGATATATTTTAGATAAACAAATTATATTCAAACACTTCAGACATCTACAGAATGACATTTAAGATGGTTTAATAACATAGACTCTTATTTTTTATGCCTATAAGACATGTCTGCTGCTAGCAGCACCAATCTACTTCAGCGAAGATGATGAGCATTGAAGAAACTCTATATGGAGTTTACTTTCTTTGTGGCAAAAGTTAGCTATTGGGCAAAAATTGTCCTTGCCTCGACAGATGACAATATGCTATCCAAATGGGACAAGGAGGACACCAAAGAAAGGACTGCTGAACTTTGCCAAGACAAAGTAGGACAGACCTTCAGAATATTCTAATTCACAGATGAGTCTGTCAGATATGCTAAGCCTATAGGCTGAAGATGGATTCTCCAGCAATGCAGAGGAACCTTGGGTGACTGTCCAGGCAGCCAGCTGTTCCTGTCATTTTTCACATTTTTTGGAAGTCAGTTGTTTGCACTTCCTGCTTATTCAGTAAATATTATTTTCTTCTTTGGAGTTGAAGATTAGATAGTTATAGTTATACATTTCCTTGTTAATAAATTCAGAAAAGAAACTCACTGAAGAGGTGTAAAGTGTATGTTTAAAAGACCATTTTAATATTCAAGATACAATAAACACCCATTGCTGAACTTGTTTGCTATAATATTGATATGGAATTAAGGAAGAAACAAATGACTGCTACATGTTACTAAGTTTTTCACTGATAGCTCAATAATAAAACCAGAGGAAATATGGGAATGTTTTATAAAATTAAAATAAAATCTATTATAACTGCAAAATACAGATGTGTTTTTAAACATACAAGAAGAGGGGACAGGTGGATTAAATTTGCTCCTTCTCTTTGCTTTCCATCATAATATTTTAATACTAAGTGCTTGATCATACCAAAGAACTCAGTGATAATTCACAGTATATTGTCAACTTATGCTTTACGAAACACAAGCATTTATGACAAAAAAATTATCAGGTCAGTTTGTCATTGTTAATGTTCATCATCATTTCCTTATCTGAAAATTGGTGAAAATCATAGAAGATTGAAAAAATATCAGTATTTGTATGTCAGTACATAGGAATTCTTGTCTGTACACACACACACCATGAATTATACATTGTTGTATATGTTGTGTGTGTGTGTGTGTGTGTGTGTGTGTGTGTGTGCGCGTGTAATCAATATCGGCCTTGTGGCTACAACATAAACCCTCATAATGAAGGAAAAATATCCATATTGCAGAACAATTTAATCATACTGACAAACGTACTAAAAATTATTTGTTGGCTAAATTAATAATTTTTTAAAAAGAGGCCTAGAGTTAAGGTAGAGTGTTCATAAATATTTTATTGTACCTAGTTAATGCATTATTAATGTGAGTTTTAAGGGTGACATCAACTTTTCAACTTCTCCCACAATCAAGAAATACTTCAGTGATCATTTTAAGATATTAACATCTAGGACAACAAGATAATATTAAAATAATCTTTAAGAATATGATAAATTGACCAGTCAGAGAAGCTGAGCCCTGCGCAACTCTTTCCTTCTCCCTCCACTCCTCCATTTCCAATCTCAAGTCTCATGCCTAGGTCTGTAGCAAGCCACCTGTTGTGATCTCTTCACTTCACTCTCTGCCCCCATTCCAAGGGGACTAAGCATATATTGGTGGAAAACTTGCTTTTCTCCTTCCTGTGGAACCCCTTATGGCTGCACAACGAACCCACCCATATTTCNACATGTCAGCTTCCTGTATGTAGAAATAATTTCTATCCAGAATCCTCATTGACCCCAACTAACTAGATGCTGAAAAGATTTCCTATTAGACAACACATAGACACCACGCTCTCAAAAAGTCTGGAGAAGGTAACAGAAAACAAGGTACAAAATACCCACCCAGCAAACATAAGACCAGGCATCAGCACTTAGAATTATAAGCATCCTAAACCTAAATGNCAAGATGCTAGTGGAAATCACAATTTATAACATCTAGGACAATATGTCTCTACTANAGCCCAGAAACTCTAATACAGTAGGACCTAAGAAATACAATATAGCTGAAACAAATGACAGGGGCTTTCACANAACTTTTATGACTATAATAGTGATCCCTAAAAGGAAATGGGTAAGTTCCTTACAGTAACCTCTGAAAATACAAACAAATTGTAGAATGGAATGAATAAAACACTTCAAGATCTCAAAGTGGAAATAGAATCAATAAAGAAAACCCATACTGAGGGATATCTGGAAATGAAAGATTTAGGAACACAAACAGAAACCTCAAGGGCAAGGGTCACCAAGAGTATACAAAAATGGAAGCAAGGATGTCATGCATTTGGAACAAAATAGAAGAAATAGATAATGTAGNCAAAGAAAATGTTAAATTTCCTAGAACAAAACATTCAGGAAATATGGGACACTATGAAAAGAATAGTAAGAGTAAAAGGAGAAGAAAGCAAGGTAAAAGGCACAGAAAGCATTTTCTATAAAACTATATAAAATTTTTTCTGACCTAACAGAGGTGATACCTATCAGAGAGGTATGAGAAGCACAGAGAAGAGCAAATAGACTGGACCAGATAATAAATTCCCTTTGACATATAATAATCTAAACACTAAATGTACAGAACAAAGAAAGAATACTAAAAGCTAAAAGGGGAAAGGATAAAATAACATATAAAGACAGATCTATTATAACATCTGTCTTCTCAATGGAGATTATAAAAGCCAGAACAGCCTAGACAGATGTTCTACAAATTCTAAAGACCAAAGATGCCAGCACAGACAACTATTCCCAATAAAACTTTCAATCACAATAGATGAAGAAAAAGAGACATTCAATATTAAAACCAAACTTAAGAAATATCTACCTACATATTTAGGCCTATAGANTCAATTAAAGGGAAACTCCACCTGAAGAAGTTACTCACACCCCCAAAAAATATGAGGAATAAATAATACTAGNCTGGCAAACCAAAAGAGGGCAAAAAACCCATAATAACAGGAATAAACAAACACTGCTGAAAAACTGTCAGCAACAATGGTCTTAACTCACAATAAAAAAAGCCACAGACTAACAGAATGGATGAGAAAACAGGACACATTCTCTGTTGCATTCAAGAAGACAATATAACACCAAGGACAGACAATACCTTGGATAAAATGATGGAAAATATAATCCAACTAATTTGACTTATATAACAAGCTGATGTAGCCATTTTAATACCTGACAAAATAGACTAAAAATCAAAACTAATCAGAAGAGATAGGGAAGGACACAACATACTCATCAAAGAAAGATCCAACAAGAGGACATTGCAATTCTTAACATCTGTCCACCAAACAGGAGAGCACCCTAGTTCATAAAAGAAACACCACTAAAACTTAAAATACATATCAACATCCACATAGTCATAATGGCAGACATGAATACTCCTCTTTCACCAATGAACAGGTCATCCAGCCAGAAGATNAAAGAAATGCTGGACCTAACTGGTGGTATGATATTTTCAGAACATTTGACTCAAATACAAAAGAATTTACCTTCTTCTTAGCATTTCTTCAAAATTTCCCCTAAATTGGCCACATACTTGGACCACAGATAAAGTCTCAACAGATACAAGAAAATTGAAATAATTCCATACATTCCCTCTGACTACCACAGATTAAAGCTGCATAGCAACAATAAGAGAAACAATAGAAAGCTTACAAACTAATGGAAACTGAAAAAACATTCTACAGAATGAAAAATGTGTCAAGATAGATAGAAAGAAAGAAATTAAAGACATTCTAGGATTGAACAGACCCAAAAAGTTATGGGACAGAATGAAAGTTGTTCTAAGAGGCATAGTATAGCAGTAAATACTTACNTCACAAATGGAGATATCATACTAACAGTTTAACATCAACCTGAAAGTGCTAGAACAACAAGGAGAAATCATACCCACTGTGTAGATGACATGAAATAACCAAACTGATGACTGAAATCAATAAAATAGAAACCAAAAAAATGCAAAGAATCAATGAAACAAAAAGTTGGAATTTTGAGAAAATTGATAAGATTGAGATATCCTTAGCCAAATTAACTACAAGGCAGTGTGAGAATATCCAAATTAACAAAATTAGAGATGAAAAGGAGGATGTAACAATAGACAGTGAGGAAACCCATAGATTAATAAAGTCATACTTTAAAAATCTGTACTCCCTCAATTTGGAAAGTAGATAGATTTCTCAATATATACCATCTATCAAAGTTGAATCAAGATCAGGTAAACAATTTGATCATACCTATAAGACCTAGTAAAATAGAAGCAGTGAATAAAATTCTCCCAACCAAAAAAATCCAGGGCCAGAGAGTTATAGTATATAATTCTACCAGACTTTCAAAGAAGAGTGAATGTCAATACTCCTCAAATTATTCTATAAAATAGAAAAAAAAGGAACATTGACTAATTCATTTTACAAGGCCACAGTTTTCCTGATACCCAAACCACATAAAGATGCAATAAAGAAAGAGAATTATAGAACAGTTTCCCTATGAGCACAGATAACAAAAATTCCCAATANATACTTACATAACAAATTCAAAGTCCAAAAACACATAAAAAGGTCATCCACCATAGTAAAATAAGCTTNATTCTAGAGATGAAGGTATTGTTCAATGTATGCAAATGGATAAACATAATACACCATATGAACAACTGAAAGACACAAACCACATGATATCTCATTAGACACAGAAAAGTCCCTTGACCAAATCCAACATTCCTTTAAAGAAAAAGTCTTAGGGATATTAGAAATATTAGGGACATACCATAATATAGTAAAAGCAGTTTACAGTTAACCTCTAGCCAACAACAGCTTAGATAGAGAGAAACTCAAAACTTTCCACTAAAATCATGAACAATACAAGGTTGCAAAGTCTAACCATATGTATAAATAGAATACATGATGTCTTAGCTAGAACAGTAAAACAACTGAAGGAGGTCAAGGGATAAAAGTTGGACAGGAAGAAATCAAGGTATCTTTATTGTCATATAATAGAATAGTATACAAAAAATCCACTAGGAAACCCCCTACAGCTGATAAACACTTTGAGCAAAGTAGCTGTATACAAAATTAACTCAAAAATCAGTAGCTATCCTATACATAAATGACAAATGCACTGAGAAAGAAACTAGGGAAACAACAGCTTTGAATTGTCTTAAATAATGTAAAATATCTTGTGGTAATGCAAACCAAGCAAGTGAAAGACCTGTATGACTAAAAACTTCAAAAGGTTGAAGAAAGAAATTCAAGAAAATATCAGAAAGGGGGAAGATTTCCCATGTTCCCTTGCTCAGGGTTTGGTAGTTTATAAAAGAAAAATGGCCATCCTCCCAAAGCAATCTATACATTCAATATAATCCCTATCACGATGCCAACATGATTTTCACAGATCTTGAGCCTTCAACAACAATGTTCTCAACTCACAATTAAAAAAAAAAAAAAAACCCAGACTAACAGAATAGAAATCATGATTGGGCAAACAAGTGGGTCTCTGTCTATATCTTAATCTTGTGACTCTCTTCAGCTATTTGCNTTATATGTGTTGATTTTGTTCTTTTCCAATGTNTTTGCTGCTGTTTTATCTGATTTTATTTTATTATTATCCCTGAGAATCCTGCTTGTTTTCTAATGAGAAACAGGAAGGAGGTAGATCTGGACAGAAAGGGAAGTTGGCAGGAACTGGAAGGAGTAGAGGGGAAATCATAATCAGGATAAATTATGTGAAAAAAGGGGGAAAAAAGAAAATTTTTAAAAAGAAGCATAATGACCAACTACATTTCAGAAAAATGGTGCATTTTCTAGAGTCACAGGAACTAGCCCTCCTGACTAGATCGATGGTTAATATGTGGATGGTCTGACAGAGCAGAAAGGGGAAACTCTCAAGTATCAGAGATACTTGTGGAACTTTGTGGATGTACAACTCAATGTGCAGCCCTCCTGTCTTTTCACCCTCTGGCTTCCTGTCCTCCCCCCTCACAAAAGTCCCTCTATGTACTCACATCCCTTCACAAGGCCATTAGAACCACATTGAGTGCCCATTGTCCAATTAGATGGCTTATCATAATAAACATTTTTNCTTCACATATAAGAAAAGAATATTATAAATTGCCACCCTGGATTGTTCATTATCATCCAATAATAGTAAATATTTACGTTAATTTATTTACTTAGGGCCAACATCATAATGAACCATACTTTTAAATTTTTTTTAACTTAAGGAATTTTTATAAAGAAATTCTCTATTCATTTTATATACCAATCACAGATTCCCTTCTCTTCTCCCCCCCCCCTACAGCCTTCCTCCTAACCAACCCCCTATTCTCTCCTGCGAAAAAGCAAGGTCTCCCATGGGGAGTCCTCAGAGCCCCATACACTCAGCTGAGGCAAGTACAGGCCCCTTGCCCTGCATCAAGGATGTGCAAGGTGTCCCACCATAGGTAATGGGCTCCAAAAAAACCAGCTCATATACCAGGGACTAATCCTGATCCCACTGCCAGGGGACTGCCAAGCAGATCAAGCCACACAAACGTCTCACCCATGCAGAGGAAGGACCCAGTCCAGTCCCATGGAGGCCCCACAGCTGTTGGTCTAAAGTTAATGAGTTCCCACTATCCCTATCTGACTGCCTCCGTAGGTTTTCGCATCGTAACCTTGATGCCCCTTGCTCATAGAATCCCTCCTCGCTCTCTTTGACTGGACTCCCAGAGGAGCTAGGCCCAGTGCTTGGCTGTGGATCTCTGCACTTGCCTTCATTAGCCACTGGATGAAGGCGCTATGAAGACAGGACACTCACCGATCTGATCACCAAGGTCAGCCAGCTCAGGCACCCCTCCACCATTGCCAGTAGTCTAAGCTAGGGTTATCCTTGTGGATTCCTGGGAACTTCTCTCACACCAGGTTTCTCCCTATCCTCATGTCTCCCTCTATCAAGGTATCTCTTTCATTGCTTTCCCACTCTGTCTCTGATTCAGCTCGACCATCCCCATCTACTACCATCTATTGCCCCCCTCACGCCCAGTTTACTCATGGAGATCTTCTATATTTCCCCTTCCTAGGGTGATCCATGGGTCCCTCTTAGGGTCCTCCTTGTTATTTTTGTTACCTTGTTACCTTGTTAGCCTTGTTAACTTGATGTTACCCTTGTTCTCTGAAATTGTGAGTTATAGTCTGGTTATCTTTTGCTTTACATCTAGTATCCACTTATGAGTAAGTACATACTTTGTCTTTCTGACTCTGGGTTACCTCACTCAGGGTGATATTTACTAGTTACATCCAATTGCCTGCAAATTTCATGATGTCATTGTTTTTTACTGCTAAATAGTACTCCATTGAGTATATGTACCATATTTTCTTTATTCATTCTTCAGTTGAGGGCCATCTAGGTAGTTTCCAGGTTCTGGCAATTACAAATAATGCTTCTATGAACATAGTTGAGCAAGTGTCCTGGTGGTATGATTGGGCATTCCTTGAGTATATGCCCAAGAGTGGTAACATTGGGTCTTGAGGTAGATTGTGAATGATACTTTATTAAAATCAACAAGGAGAAAACTATGAAGTTGTTTACAAACTAGATTTAATTTCAGTATTGGAGATTAAGTACATAATTATTAATGAATACATACATAGTATCATTTTTATAAACCACGAATAAGAATAATGATATAGCCGGGCGATGGTGGCGCACGCCTTTAATCCCAGCACTAGGGAGGCAGAGGCAGGCAGATCTCTGTGAGTTCGAGGCCAGCCTGGGCTACCTAGGGAGTTCCAGGAAAGTCACCAAACCTACACAGAGAAACCCTGTCTTGAAAAACCAAAAAAAAAGAACAATGATATAAATATCCATATTATATATACATATAATATCTCCATATTTTTATGGATATTGTTGTAAATCCAATAAAAATTCAAAGAAATAACTATATTACACAAAAAGAATTCCTAGAGGTAATATAATTAGTAAACTTTCAAAGTCAAATTGAAATAAATTGTATTGAAAAGTGGGTTCCAACCAACTGTAAAAAATTATACTCATTTTACAAATGCACAGAGAACTTGCTTGTTACATTGTGATGTGATAAAATGAAAAAAAATAAAATAAATGGTACACAAAGGGATCTCTATGTATCAAAATAATAGGGTAAATGATACAAGACCAGTCATACCATCAAACCTTAAACCAACATTAAAATAAATAAAGCCTGACAAAATCCATAACCACATGTAGGCATTAATCCCTCAGCAATCCCAAAATAGGAAAACTCCCGGTGTGATATGTGCAATCCCCACACCTCTGACACGTTGGCACATGTTCTCTGTTTGTTTTAGACAGGCTGAATGAAGACAAGACAAGCATTATGACTCCTCTGAGCTGCGGGAGGAAAAACTAGATCATAAAGCACCTGAAGTGCTGGCATAGAAGATCTATGATGTCAAGGCCTAGACAGAGGGAGTGAAGAAACAATTAGACTGTGATGAATTTAGTTCTGAGTCTTTAACTGAAAGCTGGTCTGCACATGTTTCAATTGAAACTAAAATAGTGTGTGTTGAAAGGGGAAGAGAAATGTTTGGGCCATGCAAGAGATCTGAGAGTTCTGACCCAGTGAGAGCAGAAACCGATAGCTTTTGGCTAAGATAGCAAGAACATTATGTATTAGAATGAAGGGGCACTTCTTACAGTAAGGTTTGCCTTAAAATAGCAATGAAAAATTAATAATTAAGAAAATACATAAAATAAGATTCAGAGAGGAGGCAGATATGGAAGGGGAATCCTATAAAGTCAGAGGAATGTACTAAACACTCTATGGTTTTAACAGCTCCATCCTCTCTGTTAAAAATAAACCCATGTAAGATTAAAATAATTAATGAATAATAATTACCTCTGTAGAAGTGGATCCAATACACTTTAAAGAAAAATAGAATAATTATCATCTTAACAACAGAGATTTGCAATGTGAAGCATACTGTCAAAAATTCCTACATCATCAATAAGTAAATAAAATAAACTATAATGTGACGTGCACAAAGTGAGCAAAAAGAAAACAAACTATCTCTGAGGGGAGCACAATTTAAAATTAACAAATTCCTCAGCAAACAGCAAAATATATAGAGAGGTAAATATGTTGAAAATTCAATGAGATATGAAATCAATTAGAAAATATGTCAGTATATCAAATATGTGTGACATACAAAGAATACCCCAGTAAAAAATTTTTCATAATTGAAAAGAAAAATTCACTAGATAAATTTAAAAATAGAATAGGTATGATAGAGCAGTGAACCTAAAAAGACTAGCAGAATTAATTCACTTGCAAGAAACAGAAACTATTAAGTAAAAAAGGAAATTAATTGAGGGACTAGAAGGACACTATTAAACAGTTGGAAGTATGTATAATTAAAATCTTCCTGAGGAGAGAGTCGTAATAGTACAGAAAGTATGGTTAAAAATGAACAAAATGGTTTCTAAACTTGATGAAGAATTTTAATTTACTGACTCAACATGTTGAACAAACTCAAAGGTCATAAACTTTTAATAAATTACATAGAAACATCACATTTTCCTGTTAAAAATGAAAGAAATGTTAAAGCAGATGAAATACAAAAAGTGTATCATGGTACACAACATATATTGGACACAGTAGAGGATAAAAGGAAATGGTTGAATATATTTTTAAAAATAATGAAAAATCCTCTGCAAAACACCCAACAGAATAGCAAAATGTATACATTATTTAACTATGCTTATAATGTGTGTTTATAGTAAAATATATAGTAAAATACTCAAGCAATGGTCATATGACTGGGTAAATATAAGGTGAGTTTTGCACTCAATGTGCAGCACCTTGGGTCAGCTTACTTCTGTTACGGTTATTAGGGCCACACTAAACAATGGGGAGGAAAGTTCATATAGATCACATGCTCAGCCTCACAACATTAGAAACAACAAAGTATGCACAGTACATTTACCGAGCATAATAAAATTCAATTAAAAAAACAATCTAAATTTTGGTTAGTAAATGATATATTTCTAAATCCTGCATATGTAATGTAAAAAAATTGTAAGGGAAACAGATTAATTGAACTAAAGGAAAACAAAAGCACAAAAATTTCTATTTGTAGAATATAACTACAGTGGTAGTTTCATTAAAATTATAGATATTATTCAATTATATTGGATAGTATAAAAAGGTTTAAATAATTATGATTTACTCTATAAGCTGAGAAACTTGAAGAAAATAAGTTCAAAATATGACATATATTTAAATGTAAAATATAGAAATGGAAAACAATGCACAGCTTTGAGGCAAGGCCAGAATTATAGAAAATATTAAGAATATATTCTGTCTATAAGATATGTTAGTGCAATGGTAGTACAGAAATTGTGGGAGTATCCAAACAAGCCAGAGACAGAAACTTTGGAACATGCATCTCTAAATGGGATGTCCCCATAAAATCCCTCCAATCAAAGCTCATGGTACCCAGCAGAGGAGGAGGCAGAAAGAGTGTAAGATCCAAAAGGGATGAGGACACCAGGAGAACAAGACCCTCTGAATCAACTAATCAAGGCTCACATAAACTCATAGAGATAGAAGCAGCAAGAACAGAGCCTACAGGGGTCTACACCAGCTCTTCTGTATATACATTACAGTTTTCAGATTAATAGTTTTAAGGGACTCATGAGTGTATGAACTAGTGAGTTTCTGATTCTTGTGCCTTCTCTTGGGGCTTTTTTCATTCTATTGGGCTGTCTTGTCTACCCTTGATATTATAGTTTTTGTTTTATTTTACTACATTTTACTTTGTCATGATTGGCTGTTATCTTCCAGAAGCCTGCTCTTTGAATACAAGACAAAAAGAAGGAGCGGATTCAGAGGGAAAGGTGAGCAGGGGTGAGAAGGTACTGGGAATAACAGAGAGCTGGGAAACTGTACTTAAGCTATCTTGTATGAGAAAATATTCTATTTTGAATAAATAGAAAAATAATTTAAAAATAATATGATAACAAAATTTGGTAAACTTTTCTTCTAAGCATTTAGACCTTTGATTATTCAGAACAAAATTTTAAGGTGTTGGGAAGTAATATATACACCCATAAATATAATCCCAGTAACCTTACCTCCCAGAGAATGGATATCTAACTTGAATAAATAAAATCACCATTCCCAGAACTTGAAGACAAAACAAATAAAAACCCAGGCATCTTGAAACATGTCATGGAGAGGATGAGGCAGCTTCCTCTGGAACAAAATGGAGCTCCTCTTCACTGTCACCCTGACCTTTTGGAAGAGGCCCCCCTGGCTCACCAGAACTTTTCACTGGGCCTACGGCTGTGCAGTGTGGAGTGCTCCAGTGGATAGTCCTCCAATAGGATGAGTAAGTCTTCTTCCTTCTGTGCTCCATCAGGCTGCCACTCAGTTTCAGCCACCTACTTCTCTTTC